>VBVR01002912.1:0-19958 GCA_011638315.1 Tetramorium parvispinum | reverse complement strand
GGAGGACACATATGGCTCGCGACTTGTGCACCTTTTTCACGTCGGGACTCGGTAGACGACCGGTGTGTCGGTAAAAAGATATTCAGCGGAAGATATTCCCAATATCGTAGGCCCCTGCTGAAACACGGTCTTTCTTCTTTTCATGTATCCGCGTGCCGCTACGCGAAACTGCGCTGCTGCTGCTGCTGCTGCTGCTGCTCGAGAGTCGCGCGCGATTCCCAGAATACACGCGTAAGATCGGATTTACCAAAGCCTGCGTGAAAGCGGCACATTTGCCGTGGTATACACGGTGCTCTGTTAAATTTTCATCAAGCCGCGGACGTATTCTTTGATCAATCTGACGTCGGCTTTTCCATCGCGACAGTTTAAACGGACACATAATTATTGCCTTAATTAATCTTGAAAATTGCGGGCCGCAAATAAATAACCAAGTACCGTTCAATCAAACACCATCTCACGGAGGGCTTTCATTCGGAAGGGCGGAATGGTTTAAGTTTTATCCAGACGCTCAATCAAGTATCAGGCTAAAAGTGCCATTTCCCTCGCATTGCTCGCGGTCAGCTATTTGTATCTATAATTGCGCCGACGTGGCAAACTGTAAACTGCGCCTCACGCATCCATCACCCTCCATCTCCTCTATTTTCACCATCGGCGCTGCGCGTCGGGGCGCGATAAAGAATGTGCAACAGCCGCGATGATGCATCGCCTCCTTCGATCAGGATCACAACCGCCCGATAATCGCGCGCGACCATCGAGCTAGACCGCCGCGTATCGCGTATCCGGCACCGAGTCACACTCGAACGTATCATTTGTCCGGGGGATGAGGTTCCGCTTGTAATCGCGTCGACACGGACGCCTGTCGATTGCGCGCCAAGTGGATCTTGATATATAACTATTTCCTGTGCCTCGGGTTTCCTTTCCGCGCGCTCCGCGCCCGCGATGTGTGAGACCGGAGGTGCGATCCTTCTCGCGAGCGAGCACGCGCTCCGCATTCATCGCGTTCCCAGCAATCATCGCGTTTAATACGGCGAGGCAGCAACGCGAGAACAGGCCTCTTTCCAGCAACGGCATTCAACGTTGCCCCGAATTACCCTGTTCTCTCTCTGCCGTTGATACGCGAGGAGTCCAAAAGCCGACGCTTTTGCCCGCGTGATCAAGGACGGAGCGAATATTGTGCAACTTTTCGGAATGAGTTTCGTTTTTTTTCTTTCTAGGAAATATAATAGAGAATTAGAAGGTAATAATACGTGCCTAGAACTGATTTCAAACCATAATTTTTTTTAAAATTACTGTAGTATTAATTAAAACATGTTACAAAGAGTCTAATTATTTTTTGCCAACTGAAAATTCTGTTGAACATAAATGTGCCAGGAAAACTTTTCCATTTCCTTTATTACTTTCAAACTCTTCTAATAACGAGCGCGCGGTCATTCCTGTTACAATTGTGGACTGGTTAATTTTAACCATGACACTCGCGTTGATTTATGAGTTTTCGGATCTTTCTAGACTTTTCTATGGGGTCAATCTTGTATGCATCTAACTTTTCTGTTTTAACTTTTTGTTTAAGATATTTATATATTCGGTTTTATTTTTTTTTACTCATAATGCGTTTTATTTCTTAACAACTTACTATAAGCATCATTGGCTTTTAATCTTTAACTGTGATTGTCAATTTTAAAATTATATAAAACTACATCTATTTATAATTGTTATTGCATGCGAGGTTTTTGTGATTAATTTGGTATAAAAACTGAAATGGAAACGTTTATTCTTTTATCTATTTGTCTATTTCTTTGAATAGATTATTTATGTAAATACGTTTATTAGCATGAACATTTTGCGTTGGCTTTTCTGCCTCTATATACATTTAATCTTCCATTTCACATGAAAAATTTTGAACCTTAAAATCTTAAATAAATAATGTATAATAATAATAAATAATTTTAATAAATAATAGACGAAAGAAACTACTCTCTAAAAGTGAATCAGTAGAACTTACTGTCAATCAGCGTAGATACACTGAAAATTCAGTGGCATACTTAACACTGACAATCAGTGTATGTACGCTGATTGACAGTAAGTTCCACTGATTCACTTTTAAAGAGTAAATTATTATAAAAAACTTTGAACCTCCTTCTTAATCTTAAATAAACATTAAATAAATAATAGGCTAAATAAAAGAACTAAATTGTTAAACAATATGTACAGTATATG
This sequence comes from Tetramorium parvispinum, assembly GCA_011638315.1. Taxonomy (NCBI): domain Eukaryota; kingdom Metazoa; phylum Arthropoda; class Insecta; order Hymenoptera; family Formicidae; genus Tetramorium; species Tetramorium parvispinum. The sequence continues at coordinate 17,744 of VBVR01002912.1, read as the reverse complement.
TATATAATATGTATATAATAATACAGGTATACAAGAAAATTATAATCGGATCAATCGTGTTTAGCACTCGTTATCGCCACCTGTACAAAGTGTACAAAATTGTGCGGATGTTGTAATAACGTAACAACGTTCCGCGAGGAGAATCCCAATTTGATACACAGGCTCGTAATAATCTCCCGCGGGGTTTAGTAAGCAAGATTGTCATGTCGGGATACCTTTTATCTCCCTATAAAACGACGTGTGCCGGAGCGCACACGTTTTACACATACACGGCTCGCGGCCGCAAATGCACGGGGGGCGTATGTACGTAGGTGCCTGCTATCGCAGCGGAGCTGGAGGTGAGCGCGATTCCTTTTGTTCCCGCGCGTTTACAAGGTGCTCGCGCACACCTATATACAACTCGCGCCGTACGAGCGCGAGTAAACTGCGGCCGAGAAGGATCACTGATCCCGTCACGCCCCTTTCCCCATCGTTCCCCACCGTCCCCTACCTTCCACTACCCTCCACCGCCGTCTTTTCCTTCGCTCACACCTTCCGCCTGTGCGTACGCGCGCTAATTAATCAGGGAATGAATTATGGATTCATGCGCTCGCCTAATTGGATCCGTCGCCCCGTGGAGGCGCGAAGCGCTTGGTCCCAGAAAGCATCCGCTCTTGCGATTCACCTTAGCCTTCGCGATTGAGGGAGAAAGAGAGAGACAGAGAAAATGCCTCGCGATAATCGACGCCAGAATGGCTCCGGCTGAATCACGTATACCGGTATCGACGTATCGCCATCAGAACGGGCTTATCAATATACATATCCCGTGCCGCCCGAAACTTCGCGCTGCGTAGCCTCTCGACGGTCTCGTCGTTGGCACGTTATCGTCACGAGAGTTTTGTTTGTTCCGTGGATAAGAGGCGAAAAAAGAAAATTTCGTCCCGAGGACCGATAATGAGGTTTATTAATGAAATTCGGCCATCGTGCTAGCGCCTTGGTACCAATTAATTCTGCCAAAGCGAAGGCTGCGGGCCGCAAGGTGTGAAGCAAAGCGATCCAGATTTTTTGAGCGGCTCTTACGATCGTTTGATCGTTAGCGAGGACGGAAGTCGGCCTCATCTTTCGTTAAGACCGCAGCGATGCGAAAAATATTGGCCGCGTCTCCTCAGACGCTCGATGGGAACGTTGATAAGGTACACACCCCCGCTTTGTCGCGGCTGGACGGTCATAGAAAAGCCCGCTCGCGACCAACGAGAGATGATGAGCAGGGGAGATGGCAGGGCGGAGACAGGTCGGTCCCGTGAAAGATGAACGAAGAGTCGTTGCCACGTTCGCTATTTACTTTTCACGTACGCGACGGGCAGCAAAAGCGACGACCGTCTCAGAGCGTCTCGACGCCACCGAGAAGCCAGCTGGAACCGGCCGAGCGGTTTTTTCCCCGGAGGAAGCGAGACGGCGAGACTTCAGAACCGTAAATCATCGTCCTTATACGCCGCGCGGATGACGGCGCGCATGGGGAAGCGAGAGAGCAAAGAAGAGCTCGGGAAGGAAAAAAAGGAGGAAAGATCGGGAGATAAATGGGTAAACAGGTAGACGGGTGCTTGGAGATAGGAATGGAGGGGTCCGAGAGATAGCCGCTCGTTATGGCTGCCTTCGGTTTCTAAGTTTCCTATATCCGGGACGATCTGTCGTCTACCTGACATATTGACCCCGAACGAAGTGTCCCGGATGAGTCTTCAAGATCTTTCACGATTATGCGAGAGCCACGCGAGATTAAACCCGCGGCTCGAGCTTCGATTACGCGCGAGATAGCACGATTCGGACGATTTTTATCGCGGTAGCCGAGAGATCTTTAATTATTTGTTGCTTCTGAATAATTCTAGGAACTTTTAATTTAGACTCCTATTTATTCACTGTAGCCATTTGGATTGACGATGTCAGAAGCGAAAAAATATATTATGAAATTCTTGCAACGTACGTTAAAATAAAAATGTTTTTCAATAAAACAGCGTGTGTAATCGATAAAATAGACTTGTAAAATATATCGAAAACTCTCCTTTTGTCTGGTATTCAATAAATAACCCAAACATGTCGAATTGAACACAAGCTGTTTGACAGTTGCAGAATTGAAATAAATATTTCCCTTCACATATTAAATTGTAATAAAATCGGAATTTTCGGTACATTTTTTAATTCTATGGCATTTATTTTGAATATAAAATTGAATATAATATTGCACTAAAACGAAAAATGATGCGGTACCTGACAAGAATAACTTTTTAACATTATTTTTCACTTGTAGTTTACAATTTTGCCAAGTGTGGCGCTGTGTGTATTGTCAATGCAGATTTAGCATCAAATTAGCAGAAATCTTAATATAATTTTTTTAATTCTAGATTTTAAATGTTTCAGAAATCTTCCATTCAGTCATAAATAATGTAGAATCAAATTCTTTATGATTAGCAGCGAATGTCTGAAATAGTGGGAATGCGTATTTGACAACGTGCCTCGCGGAAAGTAGACCCCGCAGTCGGCCCTTAATTAAGATCGCAGCGAAATCCGACTTATGGCAACAGTCCTTTATGAGTCCTCTTAACGCGACGAGCGCAGATAAGCGACCGGCTTGGACCACATTTCCGAGCACCTTGCGAGAGTAGCCTCGCGCCGCTTAATTACTCGTAAGAATTAAATGACGTGTCGTAAGTCGCTCGCGCGGGCTTAAGTGAAAATCCGAAGTCGAGGTAAAAGGAAAAACGGCGGCGTAACCATATTATTCTCAAGGAAAATTGTATCAGAGACCGAGAGACTTGTGCTCGTGCTCCGCTCTAAATGCTGACTACTTGTTTCCCAGCTTCAGTTATTTCTTACAAATATCGTCTTTAATGCCACGATGAACTGAGAGAAGCGACAGGCAATGAACTTCTCGTAACTGGTTTCTTACAAGCGCTGCCCGGTGGAAATGTATCGAATTTGTTATTTGTGTCTTCTAGTATTTTGCGACTTGCACAAGTTATATTTTTTATGTTTAATTTTTAAATTTCAATTTCACTTGGACTACTATTCGCAACTTACAATTTAATAACGCGAATTTAACGCCTCTTTACAGCTACAAAGATTATTAATTATAAAATTTTACTAATTTCGTTTTTATATAATAATAATAAATATAATAATAATAAAATATCTTTAATCTGTCTTTAAATTGCTTCAATATCTGCAAAAATTCCATGGATTCAAAATCTTAACAAGGATTCTTTACACATTATTATACTCTCTATCTTTATATTATATATATTATAAATAAATGGATAAATTCGATATCGTTTTATTTTGCTTATTTGCTGTGCTAATTATTTTTCGCGTCTTAGAAAGTTACAGCGCTGTGAGTGCGAATGCTGGTGCAAAGCGCGTGGGAAGCGCTTTCCACGAGACAAATTGGCGACATTATCGCGACGGCTATCTATGGAATTCGTGAGCGTTACGATGAGAATCTGACTGTTGCGAGAATTTTACAAGCTCGATGAAAGATGAATCACGCTTTAGTTTCTGTGCCGGAATTTGCGAGCCCGTGAAATTCACGGAAGATAATTTTCGTAAAAAGAATTTAAACGTAAAAAAAAATACAATATCGCAATGAATGCGAAGTAAAGTTATAATTAATTTTAAAAAAGACACACTAATGAGCGTAGTTATTAAGAAATAATAATAATTTGTCCAAGTAAAATCGGACAACCAGCGAAGAGATGAGCGATTGAATGATAAGGCCGAGTTGATCGTGATAACGCCAACGAAAATAACCACGAAGGTGAAACGATAGCAAAATGTATATTGAGTAAGTTGTTGCAAGTATTACAGCTTCCTGGCAATCACGATTCCCATAATTGGACCGGTCTCTATCGTGTCTATCCCATCCGACTTTGCGTCAATATTGCGGAGAACCTACAGGAAGGTCAATAAAGTTAAGATACGGTTCGCTCGTTTGAAGGTGTTTGCATTTGAGTCTGTTTGAATTTGAGAATCAATTTTCCAGTGGCTTACGATTATTATTTCGACGCATCTGCGAATAAGACAGTCCAAATTTTGTGACAAATTTCTCTCCAAAACCTTTTTCTATTTAATACTGATGAAAAACATTTTTCATCAGTATTAAATAGAAAAATTTAAATAATTAAAAATCAGAATTAAAAATAGAAACCAAAGCAAGTCAATGAATTAATTATTAATTGAGCACTTAGAGAATGCTTAATTAAATTAGCTGCGGTTTAATTGAGATCTTGCATACGCTTCTCGCTTTAAAGAAATTTCGTATCAAATATCAAGTCAATAATAGTTATATAATCAATGTAGTTAATTATGCAGTCAATAATATGTAATAGCATGATATCAATAATATGAGAGAAAAATATAATTTGTTGTACTTTTAGCTTCAACCACAATTTTATAATATTTCTAACAATAATTATGGTTAATATAATGATGCATATAGTTAAGTTAATCATATTTATTGTTAGAAATATTATAAAATTATGATTGAGGCCAAAAGTAACTACATTTTTCTCTCAGTGTATAGTCAATAATAATATAGTCAAATATAGTCAAAATAATAAAACCAATTAATAAAAAGCATCAAGTATCGATACCCAAAAAACATTAACATTCCTGCCATATCAATCACTTATAGCATTAAACGCGGCCATCTCCCCTGATTCGTTCAACATGAAATTCGAGGTAAATGCGAGATGAGGAATCCAGCGGGCCAGAATGCAGGCCGAGGCAATGGCGAGAATTTCGTTCGCGAACCTGGCTGCCTGCAAGTTCCCGCGCGGTCGACGCCAATGCAAATCGCTACCGATGCATCACGGAGCTGTCAACCGTTCGTTGCGTTCGCGATAAAGTTTCCCCGCTCGTCGTCCGCTTGAGCGGGCCCGAGGCACGGGGAGAAACAGGTCGGGCACGACCGATACGCAACGCCTGCGTCGTCCCTGCCTCTAACGTGCCTAACGTGGAGCAAATCCAGCGAGTTTACACGGATTATCTACGAGCCGACGAGATAAAGCGCATAACGCGATGTCGACACACGACGATATTTTCGAATGCCCTTTGTCAAATATTGTTTCTAAGTGGAAAACTAGAATAAAATCTTAAAAGCGTATCTTTAAGAAATATATTTAAAAAATATACATATATGATTATAGAAATCGCTCTGCTCTAAATCGACTAAAACTTATTTATAATCTATTTATGTATTTAATACACGAAAGAGACGAAATTTTTTGTGTAGGTTGTCGCGATAAATATTATCACATGCTTCAGTTGATAACGATCTGGACGATTCCTACGCAGATTGTAGGAAGCTCCAGATTCGAATTCCGGTTGGGAAAATATTTTTCGTAATATTTTTTTATCATCATAGCGTGGGGGAGGAAAGTAGAGAATTTTAAGATATATATTAGTATCAATATTATTAAATTGAAAATCAATTTAATTATGTGAACTATTCTAACTTTAGCTTTAGAGTGCGCTTCAAGTCCAAAAAAGTATCAGCGGGCAGTTTCATTAGAGTGAAGATTGTACATAAATTCACACTAAATATTATTAAAAAGATCCATGCCTGACTATATTGGCAATTTTTCTATTTATTTGATAAAAATTAATTATCCATCAATTTCACAAAATTTTTCACGAAGTTCAATAGATCGATCACGCATAAAAATGTTAAATTCACAATTTTGTTGCACAGATTCAGAATAATTTCTTCCTTCTTTTTACATCTTGAAAGATTATCGCCGAGTCTACATATCACATTATTTAATATGTCTATGTCTATGAGTTTATACACTAAATATTTTTGAATGTCCTTCGCCAAACATCGTCTCAAAGTGGAAAATTAGATTAAAATCCTAAAAATATCTGTTTGAGAAATCTTTTAGAAAAAAAACGACGATAAAAGTGTCTAGATTACAATTTATCTTTTTACGATTTATGACACACGAAAGAGATAAAAGACAGAAATTATTTTCTGTATTTTCTAAAATCGCCATCAATTTTACAAAATTCCTCATAAACTTCAATAAATTAATTACTCATTAAAAATAATAGATTCGCAATTGTTGCACAGTTTCTGGATAACTTCCTCCTTCCTTTTATATCTTGAAAAACTATCGCCGAGTCTACGTATCACACTATCTAATATATCTATGAGTTTGTACACTAAATATTTCTTAATATCCTTCACTAAACAATATTTCAAAGTGGAAAATTAGATAAAAATCCTAAAAGTATCTATTTGAGAAACCTTTTAGAAAAACACGACCCATAAAAGTGGCTACACTACAATTTATCTTTTTACAATTTATGACACACGAAAGAGATGAAAGAAAGAATTTTATATATACATTTTTTAAGATTCCTATCAACTTTACAAAATTTCTTACAAACTTCAATAAATCAGTTACCCGTTAAAAATATTAAATTCGCAAGTTTTGTTGCGCAGTTTCAGGATGACTTTCTCCTAGGCCATCAGGAAAATTCTTACATCTCATCGCCGGGTTTATGTATCGCATTATTTAATATATTTTTTCGTAGCTCGTACATTAAAATGCGATCTGCACATTTTTGGAAGTTAATTCCTTCAGAAAAATTCGCGCACCTGCGAACGCCATAGAAACGGGCGTCGTTTAAAAACGACTTGCTCAGACGAGACTGACGGGGAAGTACGTCATTATTTTGCGCTTCCTTTAAGGAAACGGTGACTTTTTCGCGATGGCAAGACGAGGAAAGCGGCGGCTCGGTTCTTTGGTTCTCGCACGTATGCACGAGGGCGAACGCGATCGGAATTATTTGCACGTTGCGTACATCGAGAAATCTTACTTGGGCCGGATTGCGAACTCGCCCGGCGAGGATTAATTAATCGCCAGATAAAACGGAGCGCGCCGTCGAGAGCAGGCGCGCGTTGACCAATCGGGAGCACAGGCCGAGGTAGCTTCCTACATCGCCGCTTCTTGTCCCGAGGTTTCCACGAGGAAACTAATTAAGACTCGGTTACGTTGTGCATTTGCTTCCACGGAGGGCGTGTCGTCGATCAACATGGTGCGCGCTATGTCTGTTATGTAAATATCGTCTAGTTGAACGCAAACTGGGAATTTGGCGCAAACGCCGCGACTTTTCCCTAATAAGGCGAATATTTAATTAAATAAATAGTGAATAAACATAGTTATTATGAAGAAACTTATAACGGAAAAATTCAGTCTTCTGTAAAAAAATTTATAATTATTTCTGATAAAATACACTACGAGTCAGAATATTCGTAATAATTTAGTAAAAATGTGAATACGTCGAGTTGTCTGTTATGTGTAAATATCTATCTAGTTGAACACAAATTGAAAATTTGACGGAAACGTTTTTTCTTTAATAAGAAGAGTATTTAATTAAATAATAAATAAATATAATTGTTATGAAAAAGTCTATAGCGCGAAAAATTCATTCATCTATAAAAAAAGTTATAATCCTATTTTTAATAAAATTACGAATCGCACTCTTTATAATTTATTAAAGACTTGAATATGTCGAGCTGTCTGTTTTATAAACATCTGTCTAATTGTATACAAACTGAAAATTTGACAGAAACGTTGCCATCTTTTTTTAATAAGAAGAGTATTCAATTGATGAATAGACATAATTATTGTGAAAAAGTCTATAACACGAAAAATTCATTCATCTATAATAAATAATTTATAATCGTATTTTTAATAAAATTACGAGTCAGAGTTTTCATAATTTACTGAAGACATGAATATGCCGAGCTGTCTGTTTTATAAATATCATTCAATTGAACGCAAACTAGAAATTTGGCAAAAACGCCGCGACTTTCCCCCAATGAGAGAGGAATATTTAATTAAATAATAAATAAAGATAGATATTATACAAAATCTGTAACGGGAAAAATTTATTCGTCTGTAAAAAATTTGTAATCGTACTTCTGGCAAACCTGGTACGAGTGAGATCCTTCATAATTTGGTAAAGACCTGAATATTCCATTGCATTTATCCATTTTCTCTTCCGACGGGAGAAACATAATTTATAAGATGTTCCGGAGAGAACGTACGCCTGATTAAACTTTCGGCAATAAAGAAAAGAAGAAAAAAGAAGAAACCGCGCGTGAGACGGCAAGAAATCTTATGGCGCAACCACGACGATGTTCTGTGTCGTCGGCACTCGGTCGATAGTCACACCACCATCAGCGTAACCACTACCTCCACCGCTGGCATTACCACCACCTCGACGAGCCCACCCACCCGTCGTAGGCTTCACCCTTGAAAGAGCTTTCCAAGGGTGGTGTTGCTATCGACCCAACCTTGCCTCCCGCGGGAGAGAGAGCTGTATGCTAAATTTTCAGAATCAATGTAACCGGCCCCGAGAATACGGTAGTAATCTAAACTATGATTATTCGAAAAATACATGTACCCCACTCGCGATGGCGTTGATTACGCCGCTTGAAAGCTTTTCGATATTTCGCAAATGATTATTATTATGCTCGAAATGCATTCATTACGCCGATAGAGGAATAATCGTATGTGTAAGTGAAATTTCCTATTTTAAAATAAACATAAATTTTAAGTAGAATGTATAAATCAGAGAAATCAATGCGCAAGATATTTGTATAAATAAATAAAAAATTAATAAAACGTAATTAATAAAATACAGCCATGGACAAAATTATTAGGTACTCCATTAAAATAAAGTTTCTTTGAAAAAAATGTTTCAATAATAATAGCAAAATACATTATACCTTAACGTAGTCGTCAGTTATACTGTTTGATAGAGCAAAGTTTCAACTTTAAGAATCCATTTTACGAATATACGATAATTTTTAACAGAGATGAGCAATCAAAGATAAAATGTTCATTTTAATTATTTTTTCTTTAATCCTTGATAATTCGAAAATAAGAAAACACAGAGAAATTTTATCACAGAAAAGAATTGTAGAAAAAATTTCATTTTTTCACATGGAATAGTTGAAAAGTTTCTCAGATTTTTTCTAAACTATTTACAATAATTAAGGGAACACTTGACACTTCTTCAAAAAATAAGCGAAGTTCAAGCAACTGTAACTTTGTTAATCCAAATTTAAAAAGAGGACTTTAAAGCTTAAAGTTTTCACTTTTGAATAATTTGTATATTTAAATTCTTAAATTTTGCTAATTTTTACGTACCAAAAATGACGAATTGGATAACACGAAAAATTTTCTTGTCACTTTTAGGCGTGTTACAAGCACAAAAAACAATTTGAGAAAATGTTCAACTATTCCGTGTGAAAAATTGAAGTTTTCTCTACAATTCTCTTTTCTCCGATAAAATTTCTCTATGTTTCCTTATTTCTGATTTATCAAGAGTTAAAGAAAAAATTGTTAAAATAGACATTTTCATTTTGATTGCTCATAACTCCATTAAAATTTATCGTATAGCAATTTGTAAAATGGATTCTTAAAGTTGAAACTTTGCTCTAACAAACGATATAATCATATATATATATGTGTTGAAATGTATTGCTATTGCTATTGAAGAAACTTTATTTTAATGGGGTGCCTAATAATTTTGATGGCTGTATAAAGATGAATTACCTGAATGTGCGTGAATTTTCTATTAAATATTTTACCTGAATGTGCATAAATCTCTAAACATGTAGCATCACGTAGTCTGTGCGAAGATAAAATAGAATATAAAAAAAGGTCATTCCACATCTTAAGCGAATGACGTCCATAAAAAATTTACAAGAGATTAAATTACAGATCATGTCACAGAGATGTCCGTGATCGACTTAATTTGCATTCCTTCGATCGCCTATCAGCAAACTTGTATTTTTACACACGTTCATTTGCGCGCATTGTATCTGATCGTCCATTTCCTTCGCTTAATAGCGAGAGGAAAAGTTGTCGATTTTAATTTACGGCGTAGCATCGTTAAAGTGTTTTTTTAAAGCTGCGATTTCTAGCTCGAGGCGATTGCACGAACATTCTATTACTGTGTACTACATGCCTTAAAGTACAGGTTGCCGGAGAAAATCTCGCGCGACAAAATCGCATCTGCCCATGCATTACGCGTCCCGACGAAACAAAGTTATGATTTCACGGCACGCGATCAAACTTCGCCGTCATCCTTTTTCCCTCGTTCCCACCGCGTGATCCGTGAATAATCGCGTGGAATAGTCTATACAGTTCTACACGTACAGAAAAAGATTTCTTTTGAAATAACCCAACATGCAAAGTGATTAATTATTGTAATAATCTCAATAAATTCGCGTATCCGGAGAATAAAAATATTTTCTTTCTATTCCATATACAGGGTGATCTACAATTTGCGACGAAAATAAAAAAATCATATTTCTGAACAAAAATAAAACGAAAATTCTATCAAAATGTTAAAGTTGTAATACTTTTCAAATGTGAAACACTTGTAATAGAATCAGGTGGTACAAAGTTCGCGCATTCAGGGACACTATATGTGGTATTCATCCTATGAATGTTGCGTCCTTTCTTTAAAATTTCGTATTTATAATACGTTTACATTTGTATTTTATATTTTGATATTTTTTGAGGGAATTTCTATTGTGTATTAACATTGTATATTTTATTCCTCTGCCATTCATTCTATTTTTATACCCCCCGATTCCCGCTCTCCCGCGGCTGCATACTGTTCCTCGCCCTTCTCAGTAAATCAGGCAGCCTGCGGCGTGAGAGACGACACTTTGTTCCTTTAGTCGCGCAGCGCGTCGCTCTCCGTGGAGAGCGGAGAGACCCGCAAATTCCCGAACGAGGAATCACAATCGGGGATCTCGCGGCGCGACCCACGGGGGTCCTCTGACCTCCCGAGGATGGGGCTTCGCGTCTCGATGCAAATTCCTGCGGTAGCCCCGCGGAGAGGGGCAGGTGGAAGGTAGAAGGTAGAAATCGCCTGGAGGACGAGGAGAGAACGAATGAGAGGACACTAACCGATTCCTCTCGGGTGTTAAATCGCACGAGTGAGAGTACCGGTATTCTTTTTTCGCGATTCCGCGTAAATGTGCGAAACCCACACACGCGAAACGTACGAATTACACGCTGTTGTTCAATTAGAACGAGAAGCGGCGATCTTTCTTTCCCCCTCTCTCCCGCGTGGGCTCTTATTTCGCGGTGTAGGAAACGCGGGGGTGGTGCGCTGTCGACGTCGCGAGGGCGGGCGCCATGGGGCTGGTTGAACCTACACGGGTTACCGTTAAAACCTGGATTATCTTAATTTATATTTAAGCCTTTTGTGCTCGTGAATGCTCACGTATTCGCGCCGCAGATTCCCCCTTTAATAATGTAATACTGAGTAACATTGCAAATAAACAAGAATTAATATCTGCATGTGTATGAAACGAAAACTGAATCAATTTAATAGTTTAATACATGTTTGTGCAACTTTTTTTTTTATTAAGTGTGTGTCATTTTATTGAAACAAACGTAAGTAAATTATTTTAAAAAATAACAATAAAATTGGCTTTAAGAATTAAATTCGTTTCGTAGTGTGCAAGTTAACGTTAATTAGTATTCAAAATTAACAATTCTATATTATATAAAGTATACTCGATTTATGGTTTATGTAATAAAATTGTCAACACGCACTAAAAACTGTGTTTGACTTTCAAGGCCAATTTATTGATAATAAACATTTTTTAATTTTAAATATTGAGAGTTCCTAGTTAATTAATTATTTACAAGCAAGCTAATTTTTAAGTATATATACGTATTTATAAATTATAATTTAAAAATGTATATATAAATATATATTAATTTTGTTAATATTAGTAGAATTAGTAATGATAAATGTATCTTTGATTATATTTATGATTTTTAGAAGATTTAAAATAGAATTTTATTTTATTTAGGGTTTGTGAGAGGACTTTGGGATTAAGATTATTGGTTATAATTGTTCGTTATTATGGAAGAGATTTGTATTATATATTTAACATGAGAAAATTTCAATAAATATATAATAAAAGTTATAACGATGTTAATTTCTATATGACTAATATTAATACGAAATAAAATAATACAATTTCAATCTTCTTTCAATAAACATGCTGTAAAGGAAATCGCTGAGCAAAAAAGGAAGATTAATTTCTCCATTTACGCCAATCGGATGCGAAAGAAGCTAACGATTGCATTAGCGCGTGTTTGCATTCTCGATTTGGCGAGTCCGCTTCGATCTCGGACGCCTCGACTTTTTCTGCGTATTACAGCTAATAATGTGTGGAGACAGGCGTGACGAATCACTAACCAGCAGTTAGCTCTCCCGGGTGAAACTGCAGAGTCGGGGAGGGGGGGGAGGGAGGGATAACCGATTTGTACTAGCACGAACGAAGAGAGAGACTCATACGCGATTCCCCCGACACATTGTCCCGCGCTCCACGTTGTGGCGCTTTGTAAAGTAAACAAAGCCTGCGGGCTGTCCCGAAACGGCGATAAATCCCTCCTAATGGCGTTCTCTTCCGGTCAGCGGCGACGAGGTATGTGAGATCACGTTTCCTCGGGCGCGGCCGAAAAAGACACACGAGATGAAGAATCGGCGTTCTTTCCCCTCGCTCGGTTTAAACGAGATGAGGAATCGCGGTGCGGCAACAATCCGGCTGCTAACGATAACGCGGACCGGTTTAACGACAGCGTAATTGTTATGTGAAAACCGCATTTTGAACCGCGAGCGGAGGAAGCGGCGCCGTCGTCGATGCGTGTGGCTCGTTTTCGTGCACGGCGATTATCGGAAAATAGTACATCTAATATAAAACCGGTTCGCATGGGAGCTTATTATTAAAATCGTATCTTCGGCGATCTCGGATATCGCATTAAATATGTGTAGTCTGTTAGTCTTCCTAATTGCTACCTAATTGTCTATTTTTAATTGTATATTTTATCATAATTTTTAAATGATTTCGAGTGCGTAGATAGAAATATTCATCTTGTTGTGAGAATTCCAATGGAACAAAGAGCGGATAATATAAATGATAATATAAATGTCTGATTTAATGATAAGCATAATCAAATGCAAAAATGAGATGGATCTCTTTATATCTATCCCGTTTATTCAATTAAATTAGCATACGCATACAAAATACTTAAAAAAAGAAGTTAAGGCTTATATGAAAATAATTTTTTTAGAGAAACAAAGTTGAGACTCAAGATATCATAATAATAAACGTATTTTGTCTTTCAAAAGAATATTAAGGAATTTTTTGTTTCTTTTTTCTTCTCTAGCATAGCATTATTTTACAATATATTTTTTTATCTTCATTTATAAATTTTGTATATATTTTTGTCTCTATAATTTGCTTTATAAATGTAATAAAATTCTTAACTGGGTATAATACAAGGTACTTAAAAAAAATTTAACATTTATATGGAAATAACTTTTTTAGAAAAACAAAACTACGACACAAGATATCATAATAACAAATGTATTTTACCTTCGAAGATATTAAAAGATTTTTTGTTTCTTTTTTTTTCTTCTCTAGCATTGCATCATTTATTATTTATTTACATTTTTTATTTGCATTTACGATAACTATATTTTTATCTTTACTTATAATTTTTGTATATATTTTTGTCTCTATAACTTGCTTTATAAATTTATTCTTAACTGGGTATAATACAAAATGCTTAAAAAAATGTTAACACCTATATGAAAATAACTTGTTTAAAGAAAATTAATAATACAAGATATTATAACAAGTGCTTTTTGTCTTCAAAGAGCCTCCACTTGTTCATCACTTATTGGAATTTTCTCCAGGTGGTCTTCAGAGCCAAGAGAAGAACGTGATCGGCACGTTCTTCAGACATCATGTCGTCGTATGATTTCTGGTTGAAGGATGGTAAAAGAGAAGAATGTGTTAATGCTACAAAGCCAAGTAATTTGCAAAATCTTCGACAGGAAATTGCAAATGTGATTGTAATAATGCCTAAAGAAATTTACCTCACGGTTCTAGAAACCATCTGAAGAAAATTCCAATAAGTGTTGACAATGATGATGAACAAGGAAGGCTCTTTGGGGCACAAAAAGCACTTGTTATGATATCTTGTATTATTAATTTTCTTTAAACAAGTTATTTTCATATAAGTGTTAATATTTTTTATTAATTTTCTCCAAACAAGTTATTTCCATATCAGGATTAACATTTTTTAAGCACCTTGTATTATACCCAGTTAAGAGTAAATTTATTACATTTATAAAGCAAGTTATAGAGACAAAAATATGTACAAAAATTATAACATTGTAGTCGTCATATATCGCAAAATAATGCAACAATAGAGAAGAAAAGAAATTTCTTATTATTTTATTATATCTGTACATACAAGTGACTACAATGTTTCATAAAAATATATACGAAAATTTCAAATAAAGATAAGAAAAATATTTTTTTCGCAAAATAATCCAGTAACAGAGAAGAAAAGAATCTCGAAATCTCTTATTAACCCATTATAACTGTACATACAAGTGACTACAATGTTTCACAAGAATATATATAAAAATTTCAAATAAAGATAAGAATGATATTTCTGTCGCAAAATAATGCAATAACAGAGAAGAAAAGAATCCCGAAATCTCTTATTAACCCATTATAACTGTACATACAAGTGACTAGAATGTTTCATAAAAATATACAAAAATTTCAAATACAGATAAGAAAAATACTTCTGTGGCAAAATAATGCAATAACAGAGAAGAAAAGAGTCCCGAAATCTCTTATTATCCTATTATAATTGTACATGCAGCGACTGCAATGTATTATTCGTATAACAAGCAGTTTATCGTGAAGATTCGATCCTCCAGCGTAACCTGTAGTTAGTGAATAAGTAATGCTGCAGAGAACGAGGATGCATCCGCACGCGCGAGCGAACGAAGGCGCGCACGCACGCACGCACGCACGCACACGCGTATCGCGGTTTCACCTGCCCCGACGCACGCAAGACAAAGGGAGGGTGTCGCGCTTTCGCTCCTTCTCGTTTCTCCGTTTAAACCGTGACGAACAGCCGCGGAACCGTGGACACGGGGAGAGAGAGAAAGAGAGGGACAGGGGGACGCAGGGGCGGGCTCGGAAGTGGGCACGGCGTGCGCGCGGATTCTCTCGTAAAATGCCTCGGCTGCGAGGGAAACGGCAGCGACGACGGCGCGGCGGAGGGAACGGGGCGAAAAAATCCGGTGGAGCGGGACTACGCTCGTTGAGCTTTTCCGCGAAACAACAGAACGGAAATACCGTGGCGGACGCGTGTAATGCGCGAAAATAATTACGTTTAACCTCCGTCCGCGCACGCTGCCGCGCGTCGACGGAAAAATCCGCGTCCGTTACGCGAACGTTAACGACGTCGTGAAAAATGTTGAGGAAGAAAGCACGGTAAAGAGAGAAAGAGAGAGAGAGAGAGAGAAATTGCATTCCCGCAACGACTCACATGACGTTTTGTCGATTTTTTTATTTGACGATGCTGCCTGTCCCTCGTATTTTGTCGAGCTTATCCAAAGATGTTACATCGTGCAGAAATTTCGCGGTGGAAAAAAATAAAAGAGCAGGATTAAAAGAGTGCTAACAGATTGTAGGAACGTACGCGAATGTAGGCTGTCGAATCGTGGGTTCTCAAATATTGAATCTGGCAGACGATGATATCTCCGCTATCGCTACTCCGCGCTCTTATCTCGATATAAATCTGTATAATCGTCGAATTTCTCATCGACCGCGCGAATTTGAGATGTTTATAATTCTTGATCGAGCAAATAAATTCATTCAATTTAGAGTTTAGAGCCAAAAAGTGAATTTGATTTTCACATCAATAGCTAATGTCTAGTTCTACCAATGCAATACTATTATAATTCTATCAGTACAATTTACTTCAATCTCAGTTTAACTTAGTTTTTATCTTTTTCTAATTCTTAGGACTGGAAGAAGATAAGTTAAGAGATTAAATTTAATCTACATCGATAGAAACGGACATTAGCCACATACTCATATCATTGATTCATACTTTAACATTTCTATTATTATTTATTTCCTATCTTTTCGTTCCGATTTTTTCCATCACAGTCTATCTTCTTTCCCAGATAGCACAAATCTTCCAAAGACATTTCAAGAACAGTCTAAGAACGTTCCTATGTTCTAAGAATGTTCATAAAACATGTCTTGGAGATCTTGCGCTGTCTGGGTTTAGTTATCTCTCTTAATTTCTTTTTTCTTTATCTTTCCTTTCATCCCTTTTTTCTAATATCTTTTTCTTTTCTAGCCAAAAATTCCTAAAAGCACTTTTCTTTCTCCTATCTAATTATCTCATTTGTTATTCGAAACCCTATAAAGCTTCTCCTCTATAAAGGTATATCTTATCTCTTCTTTATATAGACTTTTCATATTAAATCTATGTTAAAGTTTTTCATAGACGGCTACAATGCTAATACGAGTCACACGGCGAATACAAATATAAATGCAAATGCGTGAGTTAGCGCACAGTAATCGAGAACAACGCAACTAGAATGACGAAACGATAAAGTCACAAAACCACACGACAAAGCCACAAAAGGCATGCGAGCATTACCATGACACATTATAGATATGCATTATCGTTTTTGTGATGTGTCTTTCATTGTTAATTTTTCCAATAATTAAATTTCTCTGATAGAAGCTTTTCATTCAGCAGAGAGATTCGTATAATTAGCATAAAAGCTGAAATTGTTAAAATATTAAATGACGCAGTTTTATATTCCTATATTATAATTTACATTCCAGACTAAATAATTTATAATATTAAGAATAATCGTAGCGCGTAATTTAACGAGCCACTTTGATAAATTGTCAGAGAAATAATACCAAAAAATTCAACATTGTCCGCGGAAATATATATTATCATTTGTTCTATCATTCGCAAACGAAACGAGCCAAGTTTCGCCGTAAATAATAATGTTCCCCGAGAACGCAAAAATACGACAATGGCGCTCTCTTTCTAATGCGTCTCATCGAGATTGCTAGACCGCGATATAACGTCGAGAGAGCCCCGCAAACTTTTGTCGAGCATTCGAAGAGAAAAAGAAAACCATGAGCCGACGGCGCAGGTTTAAGCGCACCTCTCTCTCTCTTTCTCCGGCCTCTGTAAACATTTTCTTTCTTTCATTAAGCCTCCTTCTTTTCACGGCTTCGAGATCGCCTCCGCCATTCACGGATTTTTTTTTTAGGCGCGGGCCCCGGCTCTCGAGCGCGTCAAAAAGCCACTGGAGCCTCCGCGAATCCATTTGCAAAACGGATGGACGCGTCCTCCAGCATCGCGCGCCGAGGGCCGCGCGCGCGTCGAGTGTGTGCCGGAGTACACTTTTGACAAAGCGGACAAAGCGAAGCGGGCAAAATGTATTCTCGCCCGCGCCGCGCCGCGTCGAGAGATCTGCACGTACGTTTTCGTGGCGCTCTCGATCGATTACGCCGTCGGAAACTGTGGGCCGCGAGGGCGAGGTTAACGTACGATCGAAGGGAGAAACACGTCCTTGGGAGTCACGTTCGTAAACCTATAAATATACTTTACCAAAAATAAAAAAAAATTATACAAAACAATTAAACAACACACTCATCTCATAAGAATAAAAGAAATTCTATCAATTAAAATAAAATAAAACGAGATGAATCTTTATTTATTAATCAAGTAAAAAAGATTTATATATCTTATAAATTAAACATATAAATATATTTGATTGAAAATAATATTACAGAAAACAATTAATCAACTCAT
>VBVR01002911.1:0-19958 GCA_011638315.1 Tetramorium parvispinum | reverse complement strand
AAATTACCAAGCAAATTGTAATATTAATCAGATTTTATATTTTATTGTGATAAATATGAATAAATCAGAGAGAAATAAAAATCTTCCAAATTTTAATTATCTCGTGATTACCGTGATTTTTAAGTTAAATTTTAAGAAAAAATTCTTTCCCTGTATCCCTACTACTGATATAATATTTTAAGCATTTTAAATTGATAGTGTTTATGATATCGATTATCATATCGAATATTATTATTATCATTATTTAATTTAGAAATTAATTTATAATAAGAGTTTATAATACTTTGTTTGTTTTATTTAAACAAACTCTAAATTCTTGCATTTTCAGCTTTGAAAGCAATAAATTCTATGTTATTAAACTGTTTATTTTCTTTTGTGGTATTATTTCGTTAACATATTTTTCAATAGCTCTTTTATATCTTTTAAACATTTTTGATCGTGTAGAATTTTTTCATGATAATGTAATGCTTCGGGCAGTTGCAACTGTACGTTTATAATTGATTCTGCATAAATATTGTATTCTAATTTCAGTTCTGACAAATCTCTCTATTTAAATAACAGTAAAAGCGAATAAAAGTCTTTCTTTCATTGTATTTCAATATTATATTTGTAATGATTTATCAAGTATTCGCGTAGTGTTTCTTATAATGTAATGTTGACATTTACTATCAACTTCTAAAATATAAAAATCATTTACAGGTTTATTTCTTGTAATATCGTAGCATTTTGCAAAATTGTAAGGTTTAACTGACTCAAGAATTTGTGATCTTGATGGATAATAATTGTCAATTAATGATTTTCAATTATTTACAATATATATCTGTTGAATTTTTATTTAACAATTTATTTTCTTTTCGTGTTTTTATCTTCTGATTGTGTACTTGATTTAGGTAGATAGTCATTTAATTATTATGTGCGAATCAGTTTTATGTATATAACGGAATATCAAGAAGAATATCGTATGCTTCTAATGCTCCGTATTCTTTATATTGTTTAAATTATGCATGACAAAATTTCAAAGGCAACTACACAATAATTTAGTTGAATTGATTTCTTCGAATGTGTCAATTGCCTAACTATATTCAGATTTCGTCGTATATTTTGTGCAGCATCAATTTAATAAAGTTATTAAATTGTATATCTTCTTATGCAGTAAGAATTCTAGAGTTAGTGATTCATATCTTTTTCTATTTCTTTACAAAGGAAGAGATGGTACAATCTGCTTTTCACCTTTAAACTTTTTCTCCATCTGTGTCAAGAATATTAAATCCTTTAAGATCAATTTTCTTATTTTGTGACTGGATGTGGAAATTCAAATCAACAAATACGTATAATATATTATCTTTACGTTTTTTTATTCGTAAGCAGTAATTATTGTGAAATGTGAATATAATGTTGATGCAATTTACTTTTCGATATAATGAATGTCTTTATATATAGGCAACGAATATTACATGTTATATACTTCAACAAAAATCACTTATTTATTCATTTGAAGATTCATCGATTATAGGATTTTTTAAATCCATATTAGCAGATGAAAGTGAATCAATTAAAACTTTTTTTTAGAAACGTTGGTCAATGTTTGATTTACTTACAAATAAAGTTTCAGGATATTGACAATGTTGCTTCTTTATTATTTTATTTATATAAGGAGAATAATGCTGTTTTTCCATAAGAACACATGTAAAATTAGAAGTAACTCGTGAACAAGTTAGAGAATCAGCTTCAGATTTTAATCACTTGTTCAGATAACAAATGGAAACAAACTATAAAAGTTCTACGGTATTTTCAATGTAACACTGTTGGCGCCAGAACATCCTTAAGTGAAAAAAATTCACACAACATATAATTAGATTACAGTAAAGCATTTCGACCGAAGGTGACATATCTTTTCTCATTTTTCCCTTTATTTTGGACAAATCCAAATGGACGGGTTTCTGGTTTCTTTCTATTAATAATGTATCGTACACACATTATGCATAAGCGGGTAAAAGCGAAGCTTTCTACTAGGGCGTAACCATGAATCCATCCTTTCGAAGGATAGGATGGGGTAGTTTAATGGCGCGGCGCGGCGCTTGCGCCGCGCGAGGCGAATCCACAACTCGGTGGTAAAAGTCCCTCTCACGATTTAGTAAGACGGCGAACGTTCGGTCGCCCTGATTGCGTCGCGGTCCTGTTTCAGTAATGCGAATTGCGTGTGCTTGCATTTGTTCCTTTTGTTTTCTCTCAGTAGGTACTTTTTCAAGAGATGAAAGTTTCGTCGTGCGAAGAGGAGCGACAAGCCTTCGAAAGCCTAGAAGGAGTGTGACTTCGGTCGCTTCACACCCTTCGAGGGCTTTCTCTAAGGCGCTGAAATTGATATAAATTGATAGAATAAGATAGATAAATAAGAGCAGACGAGTGAGCGACTAACGAAATAGAAAAGTTGGATTGTATAACCGTGACTACAAAACTGTCCGAAACGACCAATTTCTCGAACGAAGGCTACTATTCTTATACCATTATTACTTGCTACTCTACTCGCGACAGTCCCGCAGGCTGGTACGAAGATCATCGATCGATGTCAATAGCGACTGGATAACAGTGTGAATCCTGG
Source organism: Tetramorium parvispinum (assembly GCA_011638315.1). Classification (NCBI taxonomy): domain Eukaryota; kingdom Metazoa; phylum Arthropoda; class Insecta; order Hymenoptera; family Formicidae; genus Tetramorium; species Tetramorium parvispinum. The sequence continues at coordinate 17,359 of VBVR01002911.1, read as the reverse complement.
GTTCCTCGGCCTCTATCAAAATATACATATATATATAACTGATACCAACAGGTACGTGAATGATTTCTATTTCTTTTTTATTTTAAATTTCTCTCTCTTTTTCTCGCTTGTACATCCGTCTAATTCGCTTCTGTGGGCAAAGGAAAGCGACATCTCCGGATGGAGTGAAAATAAAATTAATGTTGCTTGAATATATAAAGCAATTTTTTTGTCCCTGTAAAGTTGATTTCAAAGATCCCGCGTTTTTTTAATTGTACGTTCAAAAGCATATGCCCCAAACAGACGTACGTTTTCGATTACCAGTTTCTCATTCCCCAGCAAACACGGAATATTGCAGCAATATTATAACATTTCCAGTTGTACTACAAGTATCTTTACTAAAATATTCTGTGCTGGGCCAGGTTCGATTGAAACTTATACGTGCGAATACAAAATCATCTTTCGCATGTTGCAATAATTCAGCCAATTGTAGGGAAACTCTATGAATAGATTTTTACGATTGATTGAATTGTTCTATACACTCATTCATCGGCTAAATCTCACGGTTACGGTTACGAAAATTTATGTGCGAAGGCTTTTACATTTCGAGAGCGAGTACAGCAGTACCGTGATCAGAACGTGCTAAAACGTTTATTGACTGACAGAAACAATTAATTAAAGCCTTTTTAAAAGTTACTACAACGTAAATCTAAATCGTAGTCATTAGAATTGCCTCGTGTAATGTAGGGAATCTGCAATGTAGGGAAATGGTTGGGAGTGAATGGGAATTATATGAATCGTTACTTTGTAAATAACGGTAACGGTAATTGCTTTTGAAAATCAGTAACACACTAGTTATTTTTAAAAAATAATTTTTCCATCCCTGCAAGTAGCATATTGACATAAAGAAATCTAAGAATCACTACCATTTTCTTCAAGATTTGTTAATTTTATGATCACGTATTATCATGACATTGCATGACAAAGAAACTTGAATGAAGTTTACCTGAGTAGAGTAACTTATATCCAAAATATCGGCGAAATAGATATAATACAAAACTTTGAATTTGCTAGCATTTTGTATTTTTTTATGTTAACGATCTGTTTACTTGCACATGTAAATGCACTTTTTTACATATCTAATATCATTCAACCGTTTTGCATTAAATATAAAATATGCATATTTGCGCATTTTATCCACGTTAATTATTTTACAATAATGTTTACAATAATGTTGTACAACATAAGTGCGTTTTATTTCCGTCCAACTCTTTGACATTACTTTTCTATCATATATTTCTCGAAATGGTATAAATATATGATTTAATGTTATGACGGAGTAACTTTTTTAAACGGAAAGCAAGTATTTTCACTCAATTCTGCATTGCATTTCAGAAGCCATCCAATTCCATCATATTGATACACTTTCATAAGTAATTAATTTATTTGATTAAGTGTGCGTTATTTGCTATTGTCATATGTACGATGTTATGTTCTTATAGATTGCAGCAATGCGAATCAATATGTTCTGTATAACGCGACTTCATAAGTATAATATCGTTAAAAAAAAATCACTTTTTTAAATACCTTATTACATAACCCGAGCGCAGCTTCTTATTCCTCTAAAAAATCAAGGCAAACATTGAAAGAGTGAATATAATGATAGAAGCTTTGCAGTAATAATAATTATAAAAATAATCTCTTCGTGTATTTTTACATAAACTTTTAGAAAAAGAAATAAGAAGCGTATAGATTTTTTATAATAGGTACATTGATAAATAATTATTATATTAGGTATATGTATGATAATTACAAGTTGGCACTAGTTGTTTTATATTTAACCTTTTGTACGAGAACTTACGTATTTGACAATTATTTTACCTCTTTTGAAAAGGCAGAATAATTTTATACGGATTATTTTTACTCATGCAAATAAACTGGCATTAGAGACGCAACACATCGGATTGACAGACTGAATATGTAAAGAGAAATACGTATATAAAAATTGGATATACAAGAGAAAAAAATAAATAATAATATAATAACAATCAGAACAACTTCATTACTGATCAAATCTAACAGAAGCTTATTTTATTTTTTTCAATTAAAAAGTATAACAAATAAATGAATTTTTCACTCGCGTTCGCGATTGAAGTCATCATCGACCGATGCGTTAGATATTTTTCGTGGATTCCTATAAAGCGGTGTGATTTCATCCGAATGTCGAACTCACATGCGCGTATGGGCATTCGTTCAATAATGCATTCATGCATCACCCTCGACTTCTGTCTGCCATTTTTACACGGTAAAAATTGTAGCTCAGTACAACGGTTTGACATGTCACATTCGGTTTGCTTCGTTGAAGAGAAAATTATTTACTATTCGAAAATTTCCACTATTGGTTGACAATATTTAATCTACATTGCACGAGAGACGAAGATGTACGAAAGCGCGTATGCGTCTGTCGCGACCGTACATTGTTGTATTACACTGAGAAAAGAAAGTAAAAAAAAAAATAGCATCGCATCGTTGTATACCGTTATGCAAATACTGCAATATTTCCAGCTGGCGAAGGCTGGTGTTTTCACTAGCGACGAGCGATATATTCATCCACACGCCGATAAAATTGCAGCTCGCCTGGGTTATAACTGTTTTATCTCGCGCCATCGCGTCGTGTCGATGAAATGAGGTAAAACGAACCGTGGGCAATCTTTCTATCTTTTTTTTCGCAAAATCGATTTTTGCGTATCGAAGTATTAATATTTGATGGAACTAAAGAATCAAGCCAGGTACCCCGTAGGCGAAGCGGATGGAACAGAAAACGCGTGGCGCGGCTGATCGAGATGTTCCAAATATTTTCTCATACGTACAAGTAAAATTTTTTATTAGTGCATTATGAGAATTTAAACGAAGGGAAAAGATGCTATCAAAATAGGTTGATTTCTCGCTTGAAAGAATTTTTCTTCATAAAGCGTAATCAAAATTAGTTTAATTTGCATCTTTTTAAAAAAACATGGTTGAAGAATCTGTGATGTGATAATGTTTCACACACACCCGCACATTTCATCATAAAAAATAATTGATATTATTAAATAAATTAAATAAATTAATAAAAGCAACTAATATTAAAGTGTCACGAAAGAATTTATTTACGTTAGTATTCTTGCATATAATTATTGCATATTATTAGAAATAAGAATTTTTAAATGCTCATTTACGTTTATTTTTTTTGACGATTGGATAGCGTAAATGGCTTTTGTGCGTATTCGCATCTTTTCTTAGTTTTTAATTTTGATTAATTCCTGCTGTTATGTGTATGCGCCACACAAGTTTCTCGAAAGGTTCTTTCTTTTATATCTAAAGTTACTTATTATCTCAATATAGTAACCGAATATTAAGTAAATTCATACAATTAAAAAATACTGCCTGGACTTATCGTCTTTTATTTACCTCGCATGATCTCATCACATATTTACGAGACCTTAACGAGGACAACATTTAGTTTTTAAATATGACAGTAACTTTCAGGATATTTGTAAAATTTCTGGAATTAATTGAATACTTCCTTAGTAAATCCTTAAAATAAATTAGCTTTTAATTTAACTTGCTTTACGAATATAAAATTGTTATATTGCTCCCTATCCTTTAAATACACTCACTTTTGATATTATAAACGTATGCTAGTATAACGTTCATGTATCAATACTATCTGCATTTTGCGTGGTGGAGAGGACAAAAGTACACATTTACAAAATTTCATAATTTTACATAAAAGTTATGCATGCACCTGTTACTTCTAATAATTACTTTTTTCTCGATTGTCCGCATACACGCGTATCCTTTGGGAGATCTATGTTATTAAAGAAAAATTATAAGTTTCTTGTAATTCTGCTACTTTCTTTTCTTTATCGTTTCTATTGTTTGAAGGTAAAATTGGAATATTAGTATTCGATTTATGGTACTAATGAGATGATGGATGAAATATATATGCTTTGAAATCCTCGGAGAACAGTTCGATCGTAGCAGAAAGTCTACAGTGGCCGTTGCAACTTGCAACGATAGCGGCTCTAAAAATTAGATTTCAATTTCTCTTGAGCGTAATCGAGACGTGCAAAAGGCAAAAGAAAATCAAGAACAAATGTAATACACTTCTTTATAAAACGACGCGGCTCTATATTCTTGCAATTTATTTCATCATTTTACCTCATATTAGAGTTTTATTGATTTCTTAATTTTTTTTTCCAAGCACAATTTATATGTGTCCTTATTCATAAAAAAGCTGCTATAATAATTCACATCTACCTACATTATCATCGGATATGCACTTGTCAATATCACATCTGTCGTTTTTTAAATGCGTGCGATCTTGTCAGAGAGGAATACACGTGTACGATCATTCCATTCCGCTAGACATAAAATTAAGCCCGTCGGACATTAATTAACCTATTCACAGGAAATTCCCTGTTTACTTAATCAACATATTACTTGAGATATCGCTACGCATCGCTCCACAATGCTGTGTAAATTCATTGTTTGAGATATCGCGGTCCGTTTACGAAGCTTCCTATGCTGTTCATTTATAATACATATATCTCATAATTTCGCAAAGCCGTTCTTCGAAACGGCTTACATTTTCTATCATCTTTATGCATATGTTCCACATTTACTATCTGCTAATAAAGATTTAATATATAATCCGAACACAGGCGTATTGCATTGTTAATTCCTGTGGGTTGCCTAAGCTCCTACTTAACATTTGGTTTCAAACAATTTGATTAAAACAATGAGATAAAATTATCGATACATCGAGTAAGACCTACTTATCTAATTTAATCTGCATATATGTTTTAGTTATGTCAAAATCATTGACATATTGAGTAGGAGCAGTGATGGACCTATGGAATTGACAAAAGTGACTCAAATTGAATATAATCTGACACTGCCAATTTAACAGTGTATCGTCATTCTGATTGATTCATTTAAAACGTTTCCTACTTAAAAACAATTATTAGGAAAAATGATATTGAAATTTTTGTCTCCAAATTTTGGTCTCAGGAATTTATCGATAACAAGTATAACGACGTATCTTTTACTTTAGGAATGATGTTTTACATGTGGACGTTTGCGTTGCTTTTTATTTATTAAGATATATTGAGTAATTTTTACGTCATTATCAAACATTTGTAACAGTGAAATATATTCTTATATACTATCAAGTCCTGTAATATGCCAAGTGCCATAGAAAATAGCTGAACTTTCGTTCCTGGGTTAGTACTACGTATATTTCGCTTCGCACTGCCTTAACACTGCTTTCGCGTGTGGTCTCTACTTTAGTTGCGGAGACCGAGAGAGCGAGCAATCGAGCAATGAGCGATGTACAATTCAATCACCGATTGCTCGAACTATATATCAGTCAATACAATAGATTCTGCTCTGCACGCGTGCAATACAAATCTCTCTAACATATACGAACGTATGTCTATTGATGTTAACATTGCAAGAAAGCAAATGCATAAAATACACGTCACGGTTTGTAGTGTAGAAGTAATGTTAGCGTTTCGTCAAGTCGAAAGACAATAAAATCTTACTGTCCAACAACAGATGTCATCACATAGAAAACAAACAAAAAATGTAATTATGTGAAAATATAAAAAAAATTACTCGAGCATATGCAAATCAGTTGCGTCCATGTTAAATTTACATATTTATAACAATATCATACCTCTTTTGTGCAAAAAATATCGTTTTTAGAATCAATATGTTATGAACACACACATTTTATGGCGCGAATGTGTGCGTGCAAAGCACCTTTTTTACTCTCAAAAGCATTCTTTTTTTTACAAAACGGCTATTGCTCACGAACTTTTATGAGAAAACTTTTTAACTTTTAAATTTTGACTTTTTCCGTTCGTTTTTATCAAATCTCTTATTCTTCACCAAATTCTAAAATGCTGTTTCAATTCTTGTCATTGGCCTGTAGAACGTAAAAACGTATCAGCGATTTGACTGGTGCATACAGCAAGAATTGAAATAGTATTTTAGAATTTCGCGAATGCGAGACGAAAATAAGAGATTCGATTGACGATATAAATGAATCGGAAAAGGCAAAATCTTAAAAGTTAAAAGTTCTTTCGCAACATGTATTGATATCTAAGAAAACTTTATTTTCCCGGAATCTTTTCTCGCAAATTTTTTCAAGTTTATATTTTTACACGCGACACAACAGAGTCGAATGGTATACCATTCACTACACAAAATTTCACACATTTATTAAAGAGCTCAGTCGGAAAGGTTTCTTCGATTTATTAAAAAATTCGATATAATAAGTATGATAACCTGACTGCCTTTTTTAAAGAATTAATAGAAATTTTTCAGCGGAATATTGTTGCTTGATAATTTCCTCAGAAAAAAGTTGAATCACGTCTTATTACTCCTTTTTCTGGGTTCTTCATTGTTTTCATCTTTCATCGTTCCTATTCTAAATTTATTATAAATCTATTTATACATACATTGTATATATTCTAAGTTTTTTCGAAATTCTAAAATCTTGTTGCTAAAAAACTTATCTATTATCCTCTCGCATTCTTCTCATTATCTTTCTCATTTTCTTGTAATCTCTTTTATTCTGTTTTTTCTCTTTTGCCGTAATCGCCGCTTTATCCGGTCCTTCCGGATGCAATCAAATAATTCACGTAACATTTTCAACAGAGCATAATTAGAAATTGCTCGCTCTTTGTTTATATACGCATCCAATTTTCATCAAAATTAAAGTTTGATTTATGTAAACTGGTGTAAACTCATTTGTTTAAAATAAGACATATTATTTATCATTACATATTAGTTATTAGTTAATATAAAACATAAAACACTGTAGAAAATGAAATTCTTAAAATAGGCGAAAAATTATTCGCTTTAAATTATGGTACTGTGAAAATGTTTTCAAGTAAACCCATTTTTATAACTACGTGGATACTCAATGTTAAAATAACTGTCGTAGTAGTAGAACCTCATAAAAAAACTGTACATTAAAAAAGATCGTGGCATTAATGCCGCGGCAATATGAGTTGGTAGTGAGCGACATATGCTGCGCATGTATTGTCCAACGTAACGATAATTAATAATGTCATGATATTACCATGATATTTCCATTTGTTTCAAAGCCTTCGTGCAGTGACGATACTATCGCTGAGATTGTCACGGCAAAACGATTAATTGCTGTTCCTTGCTCGAAATAAATCGTTCTCCTGAATGTATGCGGTGTTTGATAAAATTGATTGTACGATAATTCCCTTTGCGAGGTACCTTCGAATACTTTCCTTAATAACGGTTGATGTTACATAAATTACCTACTATTTTTCGTTTTTTGTTTCTATTAATTTGACGATCTCGACTAAACCTGACGATGTTTAACAACTTAATACTTAATAAATTTAAAAAAATCACTCTTGATGTTCACAAAGTATAATGTAATTGTACTCGATGTAATTTACCTATATTTATATGGTCAACGAGATTAAAGTAGCTACATTCTCTCGTGAATTGAGAAAAAAAGATTGTAAAAATAATATTACGTACAGAGTAATTACAGTTCGCAATTTGCTATTTGCGTAATTTGCAATTTTGTGGAATGCTGTATGTTGATTTTTCTACAAGTTGTAAGCGATCAAAATCAAAGTAACCACTTTTCACTTTCAAACCTCGAGAACTCCGCCAAAAAATCGTACAATACTTCAGAATCTCTTACATTAAAAGGAAAAGATTCTGCTACAAGATGCAACGGAGAAAGTCTTCTCGATTTTTTTCAACAGCAGGTTTACAATGCAGCAAAGTTGCATTATAAAATTTTATTTTGATGGTTCAAGCTTTATCATTGTGTCGTTTCGTGAAAAAAAAGATTGAAATCGCCAAAAAAGTATTTGAAAGAACAAGCTTCAAAATGCTTTTTGAAAAATTAAAATGCGATAATGTTTCGCAGTATTATGTTTATTTGAAATTATGACATAAATTTTGACATAAATTTACCTATGTGATAATTTTATTGAACAGTGTAGTTACAGAAAAAAAACACCGTTACCAGTCCATTACTGAGAAAAAGTAACTATAACGGTAACGATGTTACAAGTAATGCGTTACTTCCCGACCCTGATTAATTGTGAGGTTTAGTAAAAAGGATGAAATAAGTAAAGGATAAAACACTTTATACATCGTGAATGTGACGTACAAGTCGAAAGTCCGCAAACATATTAATACTTTTATCTAATGATGCATACACTTTTTAAAATATTTTATATACTTGGCGTGTATTTTATCCTTTTTTTTTTAAATTTTTTAATTAATATTTCTTGCGAATTGATTGCGAGTTAAATGTTTAAAATCAATATTGTCTTATGGTAAAAACGCGATATTACATTTATATGAGAATTTTATACATATACTTCCCAATTTGATGATTGATAATAGCCAGATGAATTTTCATAAAACATATTTGTTTTTATATTTTATATTTTATATTTTAGGTTATTTGATTTATCTACCTGCGAGTCATATATTCATTTGATATTTCCTGCCAGTTATTTGAAACGTGACTATAAATACAAAATCACATAAAAACATTTTTTCGTTAACTTTTTTAAATGGATCCCTCTTCGTTGATTTGAAAAGTTCTTATTTTAAAATTTGCTAAGCTAAAGCAAATCATCTTTTCGGAGATCTCTTCATTTCAAAATTTAACATTCCAATGAGTGTTATACCTTTCTCAAAATGTAAAATTTGATATTCTTACTGGTTTTAATGCAGGCACATAAGATTTTAGACATGCGCCATACACTCATCCGATTTGTCAAGTAAATATTAAATGAATGATGTTTGATGCTCGTGAGAAGACCATTTTTTTTACTACTTGATCTTTTTCCGTGAGACCAAAGAAACTACTGTTACTTGTCGGGGAGTTTAATATCCAGTTACGCTAGCGTGCAAATAAAAGAAAAGAGAAATAAGATTCCATAACCGGAAGCTTAAGCTGTTCTTTCGATTAAATAGAGACGAAGGAACAATAGCTTTAACTAAAGTTCTTCGTGAAGTAACTTCTTTCACGCTGTATTCAATTGCAGAAATAATTCATGTGGATCATTTTCATCAAAAGTTAATCGATTTATTAAAGAGCAATAGATATCCAATTATCGAGACGCACAATGGCAATCTTATCGGAAGGAGGTCAAACGCCAGTAAACTATTTATTTGCAACATTTTCAACACAATAACACGATGCGCTTACCATATTTATCATTGGGTTTACTTTAATAATCAAAAGAATGAATTGTAAAATTACATAGAGATCCTTCTTTGCGCTCAACTCGATGATTCAGATATAGATGCACACTTTCTGTCTCGCTGCTTTACCTCTCGTATCACGCGTGAGTACACTTGACGCGAGATAATGTCATGTTTTTTTATATCGGACGACACATTTAGGAATACCATGTGTATATGCTTTATGTAATCAATTATAATCCACATTTATGAAATTACTTCGTTAAATTGCTCGCGCAAATCAAATCCTATTTCAAAGTATTTATACTTTTCTGTTAAAAAAAAAGAAGAAAGATTGTTAAAATTTATTATATTTTTGGATCTTTTAGTCTAACAATAGTATTTGCAGTATTTCATAACGTCTGATCATTATAATAGTTATCGTGTACGGCAACAGCTAAAATGGAAATTCTATTTACGACAGCAGCAATTATTAACCGAGTGACCTTAAAGCGATAATATATTTAAAATGAAATAATCCGAATAACGGTAGAGTTTTGTAATTTACAGATTTATCATTACATTTCCAGTTTACCTGATTGGATTCAACGGTTAGGCCACTGAATTTCTTTCTCATTTAAAAATGTGAATTATATAATTTTGAACATTAATTTTAAATTTATCTTTAAATTTAATATACTTATTTTTTTGTAATATTTTCAAAGTAATTCTCCGAATATCCTCAAATCCTTTTTCCCAATATCCGCATAAAGCCATTATCATTCTATCGGGAAACCGCCGCCAATTTCTTTCTTATATCAGAAGTAATGAGGTCGAACGAGAGATCGCGTCACATAATTTTGCAGAAGTGAAAATGAAATTTGAACCATTAGTCTATCGGCTATATTAATCTTATGGGAATTGAAAAGTTACACTTTCATTTTATCCGAAAGCGATTAAGGAATATAATCATGATAATCTCTTATATCTATATGTATATAAATTTTTGCTAGAACTTATAGAATATTCCTTCAGATTGTACATAATTTCTTGTCATGTAACAATATTGTAGAATGTTTGGAACACATATACGTATATCGAAACGAATATAAATGGTATTTTTAAAGAAATTAGCATCAGCTAATTAACAAGACACACTTTTATAAATAATTTTCTAATAATAATTGCTAGTAAATATGTAGAGTAAACAATATAATATATCAAATATAATAAACACCTATGATGTTTACTGTGCACATTTTTATAATTTATTTATTTATTCGAGTAAATAAGAAGTGAAGTGAGTAAAACGATTTATGAAATAATTTTTCTCTGCTGTTTCAAGTTTACCTTTGGATATTTTTGCCTATATTACATTAAATCTCCTTAATAAACAAATCAAAATGCTTGTTTTAACGATGTGTGCGTGCGAAAAAGAATAGAAATAAAGAGAAAGAAAAAATTGAAGTAAATTCAATTTTATACCAACTTTTTCTTGTATACGCTAATGTGTTTTGCTAGTTGTTGTGGCGTGAGATTATACAAACTCTTAATAAATAAATAACAAAAATTCATACACTCGTCAATGTAATACGTAATTCGTCATTTCGTCTCATTCAAATCCGGTAGAACAGCGGAATTTATTTTGCTCGTGTATTTTGCGCTCTCCACGTAGTTTCCAGCATTCGCGATAGACTATAAAACCATTATAAATAACAATCATCTCCTGTGTTTATTCCTTTCGCAGCTCTGTACTCCGCACTTGTCTCAATGTTTCAAAATAACTTTCTTCCGCATATTGCTTTGTCACTGCTGAAAAACTTTTATAATCGCAGGCGAACTTTTTCAAACAATCCTTTACAAATTTTATTGCGAAAGCAGAGAACGTATCGACTCATGGTGTGACACGTAACATTCAAAATCAAATTTAATAAGTACAAAAACGCCTAAGATATTAAATATTAAATTTAATATGTAAGTATATTCGACATCTTCAAAAGAAAAATTTTATACTATCAAATGGAACAACAAGAAAAATTTTCGGAATTAAAAACAAACTTGAAAAGAAATGATAAAATGATTCTTGCAAAAGAGAAATTGTTTTCAAAGTGCACGTAGAATATTATTGTTACGGTTGCTTATGTAGAATAGTACTGTTACGTTTTGTTTTACAAAATACCAAAAAAATAGAAATAAGATTTTTCGAAAAACATCGCTAAAAAATATTAGAAAAGATAATCTATTAATTATTTGGGCAATTTGTGAGTTATAAAATTTATCTATATATTACAATATTGTATATTTCTATTATAGTACTTTATAAAAGTGTAAGTGATTTCATTTATAATAATAAATTTGCTCATTGTCTAATGTCGAATAAAATTCGTACATATATTACTTACAATATTGTTTTCTTGAGCTTTACGCGTCCCACACAACATAAAACTTGCAGTTATATTATAGCAATATTGCAACAAGATTGTAATTTTGCAGCAATATTGCTAAAATGTAACTGCAAATTTTGTGCTGTATGTGGTAATGGCATGTAATGGTAAAAGTGAAGGAATGTACCGCGAATTGTGAAAATTAAACGTAAGGAATCGCTTTAAAAAATTATACGCGTGAAAATTATGCGGAAGAATAGAATGGGTGTGGAAGATAGACGCGCGTCGGTCAGTGCTTCGAGCGTTCATCAATTGTGATCAATCGTTTGGAACGACGCGCGTCGCACCGGGCTTATATATTCCGCGAAATACATGATCGATAGAAATTGATAGAAATTGACAGATTGACTACAGAGGGCCTACAGGCAATTTAATTACACATGTGCTTTCGTGCTCGCGAAGAATTTGATTGAATCTGCGCTAATTGATTTTCCTTTCCGTATTTCATTCAGAGAGAATGAAAAAAAGAGAGAAGGAAATTCTCTTCCAAATTTTCAGTAAAAATAATTATCTGAAATCTGTCAATCTTTGATCAACTGACTTTCTTCGATCGTCGCGTACGTTGCATTTTTTTTATCACTAACTTTATTATTTATTGTTCAAGATTTTCCGTTTTCACGATGTTCCTCAAACAATTTTACGTTACCACGTACGTCAGTCATGAGTCCAATCATGACAGTTTTGGATGTTGAACTTCTCTTTTCGTGTTTGCCGACATTCTGCCGATATTTACAGAAGACGGGTATACTATTTGCGGAGTTATTTAGATGTAGAAAATTAACAATTTGAAATATTGTAGCGTTTACCTTCCGATAATTCTCGCTAATGATTTTCTCCTTGTACAGAAACAGACGTAAATCTTTTTAACGAGTTTGCAAAAATAAGAGGTGCAAAAATACAATCAAAGAAAACTCAGGGAAAAGAAGGTTTCATTGCAGCCATTAAAGAAAATCACTTCACACACAACGTTAAGAAACGTAAAAAAAAATCACGCCACAAAAGAAAATCGTTAAAAAATACAAAAGGGCGGATACGGAAGAGATTCTGCATATTATGCCGATATTGTGATTAATATTGTACTTTGACAAATTCCAATTCATTTCCTTATAACGTATGTTAAGTATATTACCTACAGGTGATTGCTTTGCTTTTCTCGATAAAGATTAAGATGTAATAAGAAAAAAATATTAGACAAGCAAAAAGTAAAACTGAGATTTTTAATTTTCCGCATCATTAATTCATTTCGTCTAACAACGATTAATGAAGCATTAAATAAACTCTCTTGTTATTTAATTTGGATAAATGTTTTCCAATAATGCTAAATTTCTCTCTGAATTTATCTGTAACAATACTGGATAGTAATCCAGTAGTGTTCCAATAAACTTGGAGACACAAAAAATTTTTTTCAAGTGTATATTCTTTTCTTATCACACAAAAGCAAAATCCTACAACGTTAATAACTTTTTTTAAATCTGAACCATTTTTGACTATAAATAAAAAATGCGAGACATAAATGTTAACTTCTTTTAATTCTAATACAAACAGGATAAATTTTATTTTTCTGATTGTATATTGATAATCAAATTAAATTAAATATCTAATAAAATTAAGCTTAAATATTGAACAGAGAAACTGGAAGCAGCCTTTTGAAGGCGATAGCGTCAGCATATAGACATTTTTTTTATGACTATTGACCATTTTCCTTTTTATAAATGCTTTTAGCGAGAGAGATCGCATGGATTTGATCGATGTATTTGCTTGCTGCATGCAAATATGATAGATATACATATATATGTACGTGCTTATGCAATGTTGACACGGATATGCATCAGGATATCCAGCGCGAAAGAAAATGCTAGGTAAATATACGAAACTTTCAAGAAATCACAAAAAGCAAAAAAGATGATTGACGGGAGAATTAACTCTAATATTTCTTCATTATGAAAAAATACTTGGCTAAAAACGATCGTAACAACTATAATTTATTAAGAAGAATTTTTAGAACGAGATCCTTCCTTGGATAATCCAACTAAAACTATCCTGTTATCTAGAAATACATTATAATTTATGCAACAATTTATATAAAGAAAAAAGCAGATATCCGGTGAAGTATTTGTTTAATACTGTTAATTACAAGTACTATAAACGGATAATATAATTAAAAACTGAAATATGTATAAAAAATAAATTTTGTTTAAAATAATGAAACTTCAATTATAACTTTTATAACAAACTCTAATTATAACTTGAGTACAATTTAATTGAAAACTAATTATAAATAAGACTTGTAACAAAGCTCTCTACTAACAATTATACAATTGAATTGATTATTCCAGAGAAGTCAAATAAATCAGACAGGAGGGTCAAAAATCTTTCTCTCGAGTAGTTTGCTCTTCCCGTCATTAGGGGAAAACGTTTTCACTGGATAGACATCGGCGTAAGTGATGATATAAACGTCTACTTATACTGTACATAAACGCCACACTTACGCGACAAGTGACAAACAAGGATTTAGTTCTCACAGCGAGAACACTGAAACTTCGCACTTCACGGACATTTGCAGCAGTATCCTCTTGTTTTGTGTTAACAATAACAAAGTAGAGTAGAGCAAGCTTAAAATTCCAATGTTACAAGCAACGAGTACCGTGTTTGCAACGCCATGTCATCAGGCAGGTTTATAACTACGCTACAACTATTCTGTCATCGCGACTGCAACATTTATTATAATGGACAGTGTTACGTTGCTCGTTATGTGGACTTTGTTTAATCATTCATTAGTTGTTAAGTAAAATTACATGCAATTTTATCAATCATTAGTCTTAAGTTATTAATTGGAATTGTCGTTCAACTGTCGTAATTTGAATAAATAGCAAAACGTCGTCGTTGTACGTATGCATTTATCGATTTTGCACCAATCGGATTATACACTTTTGAAAATGAAATCATCAATGCGCGTTGGCCATACTAACATAATCCGAAACACAATATCGGCGAAAGAAAACTATTCCGCGACCCAATTGCCCGTAAGATTTAGCACCACGGCATTTTATTGCAAAAGTTTGCAAGTCTATCTGTTTGAAAATTGAAACTCGGTTTTATGGCGCATAAAGCAACTTTACACGCATGTGAGATGCAAGTTTGATAAATCAATTCCTTGGTACATCTTTTACCTCGATATGCATTTATTGTTCAAGCTTTCTGTTTTCATTTTATTACGCCGATCAGTTAAACAGCTGATCTGATCGAAACGATATTGCAACAGACAGCAATGATTTTATTATGATAACATGTAATAATTGGGCAGAGATATTCGGTAATTTATTGTAAATATATAACATATTCAATTAAATAATTTAACAGAAATAAATTAATTTTTATATATTGTCCAATATATAAATTACATAACGACTATACGAGAGAAGCTTGCAACATGAAAGAACGATTGAAGTAAAGAGGATGAATCTTCCGAGTACATTTCGCATCGGTCATAAAATTTTTGAAATATTTTACGCTTAAACGATTTATCAAAACAGTCAGTCACGTCTAGGAAACGTTCAGAGTCATACTGCAATGTACATGTATAGGTGACAATATAAAAGATTTTCCTTTTATTTAGTGTTTTTTTAGTTTTATTTTTATTTCAGGTTTCAACACATGTAAATTCGATTAACTGACACACGTACGCGCCTGCGAGCGACGTTTGTTCCGCGATTTGCGAAATGAGTATTTAAGGCGTCCACGATAACATGCGTCGCATTTTAGCTATAATTAAATATTTCCGAGTATAAATTTTGAAATAAATATATTTTCGCAAGATGGTTTTTGATGAGAGCAATTTCCTTCAGAACCTCATCCATTTTCTACGTTTTCCGAATGTTTTATATGTTTGAGCTTCGAAAGGCTCGAAGAGCTCGATTTTCGATTCGATATTTTCGATGCTGTATATTTCCTAAATGAAACAACTTATGCTTGGATGGATCATTTCTGCCTTTTCCATCAAGAGAATCACTGCATCTTTCCTGCCAAGCATTGCATCTTATACTTTCTATCGTAATCTTTAATCCCGCGCGACGGCATTTTGGTATATGATATAGATGTCTATTGCTAATTGACGGAAACTAAGTTTTGAGGAACCATCGTTTCGAATTACGATATATATTAACTTTTACAAAACTCTTTCCACAAAGTTTTTTCCTCTTTTAGTTGCTTTACGACAGGGAGTTGAGAAGTAATTCTCTAATTATCCCACAAAGAAAGAAGAAAGCTGCATCTCATTAATATTATAATCTGCGATTATTTTTCTAATTTGTCGTCGAGACGGTTCCATATTCGTTTATATATCTTTAAAGAAATTCCAAGTGCCACTCGAAATTTATGTCTGGGAAATTTATAATTTACATAGCTTTTGCTCGTATTTTATTTTACCATATAAACACTAGAACTTAACAAAATACACGCATATAAATGCACAACTTTGTTGTATATCCTATTATTACATATTTTACAAATAATATCATTGTAAATCGCCATGATGAATATACTTTTAATGGACTATTAGTTGTATATTTGAGAATGTATTCTTTAATGTATTAATAATAATTTATTTTATAAACTTACATATAAATGTAAAATTTACGTTAACACATTTTAAAACAATCTACACAAAGATACGCGCTTTAATACAAATACATGAAATACGCATGTGCATACATATACATTCAAATATACATGTATGGATATAAATCCATACATGCAAATGCATTATTCCATAGCCAACGTACATAATCACGTATGTTATATGTGTTGTATAATATACATACATGCATACACAAATAAATACTCTACGGTGTGTGCAGATGTGAAATAGGTGTGATATAATGTTTTCACGTGTACAAAATCTTGTACACATACCTGTAAACATATTATCCCACACTCAACATACGCAACAGTGTGTTTGCATGTGTATGTGTATGGATTTTCAGTGTATATGTACGTATGGATTTCTGCACAATATATAGTACTATATATATAAGCGTATGCAATGATATGCATATGGGAGTGTGAAATGGTGCATTCATGTACAATATATCCAGTCATCTCTATTATGATAACAGCATCAAATTTGTAATTATGCTTTATAATTTATAAATATATGAGAAATTAGTATATTTTTATTATCTGTTGTTTCATTTATTTTTAATGTAAATAAAAAATGTGTTCAACCGACCATTGTGCAAAGATTGTTTCTTATGTTCAACAAAATTCCAGTGTTACTTGTAAATGAAAGCAAAATAAGGAATTGAGGAATTTGTCGATCTGAAACCAATAATGAGATAAATCCAATAATAAACTTCGATAATAAACTGAATGAAAACTTTCCCCTCTCTAATTTCTCCTCTTATTACTCTCTCTCTCTCTCCCCTTCCTTTTTTTCCTCTTTCTCTCGATCTTTTCTCGTTCTCTCTTCCACTGCGCAAAGCTTTTTGAGTTTTTTTAATTAAATCTCTCGTTTGACTTAATCGAAGCGTCGTGAAATAATGTTATTTTATCATCACCGAAGAGATAGATTTTAATTAAAGAGTGTCTTTAAAAAAAATATATATATACTATACATGTATATACAAGGTGTTTTAAAACTACCATATACCCTTTTAAGAGCAGAGATTTCTTAAAATAACATTTTATAT
>VBVR01002910.1:0-19963 GCA_011638315.1 Tetramorium parvispinum | reverse complement strand
AAATACAATATAGATACCTTTATCTACAATTTGTATATATATATATATATATATTATACATATATATAGATATACACAAAACTTATATAACTTTCTCTTATACATATATTAACTAAATATGTTTAATTTTTTTCAATTTTGTGATTCAAAATTTAAATACATAGAACTCCTCTGAATATTTCGTACATTGCAATCGAAATCTGGAAAAATTTATTGGCAATAAAAACAATAAGTCTTTAGTTTGAAGGATGATTAAAGAAAAGAAATATATAAATAATCCTTTTTAAAAAATTCTTTAAACATGAATAGTAGATTACAATACAAGTGTGTAATTAATACTAATTATTTTATTATTATTCATAATATTAATGATAATGAAAATCTCTCTGTGTCTACGTTGATTACCCACGTTAATAATCATTAGAAACACATTTATATAAAGCCCGAAGAAAATTGAACAATACACGTCGGAATCTGTCCACGATGTATGCTGCTGCATACCGCAGAACGTATTGATGTAGCGACTGATTAATGTAGCAATGTCCGATTCACATCAGGACCATAACTCAATAGATCCCTGATATATTATTCCGCTCGTAAGATCAACTACGCAGAATTCTCGTTAACGTGGAGCGTTCGGTGTACCGACTGCGGGCTTGAACAAATACCACTCGACAACGAAGGCTACACCGTGGGCATGCCGTTGCCGCGCGATCTCGTACAGACGTGTAACAGGCGGAACATTTTGCTCTATATCCATTCGATCAATCCCGTCTCATCTGAAAGCACGCGCTGGCACGTATCCTTTTAGAATCACTAAAGCCCGCCTACACGTTTCGATGGAACCCGTGAAGCCGTCCGGCAAAGCCCGTTATATGATCTAAACAGAGTGGCGATCCATCTAAAAGAAAGTCAAAACCCGGTTTGAGCGGATCCAACATTACATTGAAATAGTTTCATCGACATCAAACCGCCGCCGCGTTGCGAAATTTCAATAAACTTCCAAATACATTCGAAAAATACATACGCACGATCAATAAATGGTTATCTCGGAAGATCTGAAAGCAAATCCGTCCAAATGATATCATTAATTCTCGCTCGATGATCAAAGCCAGTATTAACATTGCAATGGATTAATCTGTGAAATCAAGAGAAATTGAGTACTGACTGCTAATTCACAATTGATTTATGCAAAAGGGAAATAGGATATTTTCATCAAGGCCGTCAAAATTACTTCTACGATAACGGATTCGCTGGTAAATTATTATTCCGGATCGCTAATTCTCATTTAACAGTGCGACAAATTGCAATTCGAATCATAGAAATCTCACTCCTCCATACGAAAGCTTAATTCTATAATTTCGCAAATATGTAGTTCGAAAACACTTTCTACGGATAAACTATTAATCTATGATTCCGCGGGTCGACAAGCTTTCGGCTAAACCGCTCATAGGTCTCGGCTTCTGTGTAAGCCCTTACTCTGATATAACGCTCGCAATCGAGAGTTTCTACCTCGCGCACTAACATTAACAGCAGTTATTGTCGATAGGGGCGAGCCTGCGGTGCATACTTGGCAACGGTATTCACGTCGATAACTTTCTGTAAACAGGAACGTTACGCGTCGCTACCAATGTGCTGCAGTTTGGCAATACTTGCTGAGTCTTGCCAGAGTTCAATAGTCCGTAGTGCAAGCGCGCGAAATTATCAACTTTGAAAGAAAAAGCGAAGACGAAGGCAGAGGGGAGAGAGAAGGGCGAGAGAAAAAGAGAGAACGTTCGTATGTAAATGAAAGTGTATGCGATATGTCCAAAATAAGTGACATCCATCTAATTCTGTGTACTATTAATATACATATAATACATGATGTATTGATTGAATTTATTAAGAACGACAAAGATTATTTCGAGTAACTCATTTAATGCACACTGAGAGAAAAATATAGTTACTTTTGGCCCAACCATAGTTTTATAATATTCCTAACAATAAATATTAACTTAACTATAACCATAATTATCGTTAGACACATTAATAAACAAAATTGTGGTTGACACCAAAAGTAACGCTACATTTTTCTCTCAGTGCATTATGTAACCAGACTGCATTTGGGATGGGGGCGATTCGTAGGGTGCAAGAAAAATTACGAGAGCCGCTAATAACCGACGTCTAATATGAACAAAGTTCGCCAATCTGTCAGCAGCGACAACATCATAATTCTCACGAAGACGTTGGAGGCAGCCGCGGAGACGACAACAAGACGAATCCTCGGCAAACGTGTGTATGTGTGTGTGTGTGTATGTGTGTGTGCTTCAGTGCACCCCCGATCTCGCAGCGGTCATCCCCCTAGTGGCCGCGGCGCCGCGCGGCGAGATAGACGAGGAGAAATGGACGAGAAGCAGAGAGAAGAGAAGAGAAGCGGTCTGCGCGTAACCGGTTCGCGCTTTATCCGCGGCGAACGCAGCAAAGTCATCGCGCAAGCGCGCCGTGTCGAAGGGTCCCCCGCAGGATCATTTCGCGCCGCGACGCCGAGCGGCAGGCCTCATCCGCGCCGGCGGCTGGTCCATGCGGGTTCAACGTCGTCGCGCGGGAGGACGACGACGACGACGGCGACGACGAAGGGCGACAGCGCGGCGGCCCGACGTAGACGACGGTCAGAGGCGTACGATGACGATCGTTCGGCAAAGTTTCGCGAGTTAATCGGGGAAAAAAAAAAACGTGATCGTGCGGATCAACGTGATTGCCGGAGCGAATGCGGCCGGAGGATGCTGCGCCTGAGACAGGGCACTCGCGTCGCGACGCTCGTCCAGGCGGAGACTCCACGTGAGCGCGGCTGCCATCGGGGACGCGTGCCAGTGCATCGCGGGGCATCGCCCGTGAACGTTTAAACCTTGTTACTGTTGGATTACACCTCGAGGATTTACGCTCGACACGCGCACAGCCTCTGACAATACCGTTGATATATCACGGACGCATTCGCGCGTCCTACGCTCGAGAAGCTTTCGGAGTTGATGGTTCTAGCGAGTTTGTGCCGCGTTGCAGTGGATGATTAATCTTCTCTCCAGGTGTTAATCGTGATGTCATTTCTTTTGGAACCCCCCATGTTCATGTTCGACAGTTAAAAATTGCTTGTAGTGAAGTACAGAACATGTGTATGGTTTTTACGGTGAAAGCCTAAGTGTCTGTGCCGTTTCGAGAAGACGCTCTACTTAACAAAGAGAAACCCAAACTGCGTCATTGTGGAAGACACGACACGGTAAAGACATCGCACAGTGCGCGGACACGGCAATAGACATAAAAGATCGATGATCGCGCGTCGTGCTTCACGATAGCGAGTAACTGGTAACAGTTAACGAGCAAGGATCGGTAGTGCAGCGAGCGATCGAGGTGTTAAAAATGCTGTGTCGCTGGCTCGCCGTGCTGGTACTCGCTGGTATTCTCCTGGTTATCGAGGCGATCAGCCAAGGTACGTTGCAATCTGAAATCCTCCGTAGAGCGTTAGCGAACGACTAACTTGTCCAGCGAGAACGCCGAGATTTCGCCGAGGAAACTTAACGCGTTCTTGCGGGAACGCTCGAGATAACGTGTCCCCCGCGAGACTAATCTACCTAATTGAACGTCAGCGATGAAAACTGATACAGTCCCTTCATTTTCGCGCGCTCGTCCAGAAAACTTGTCACATTGCTAAAACTAATGCAGCGCTACGGAGCACAATCTCCGTACTCAAGTATCACTCCAATTCCCTCGCCTCCTCACAGTTAATGCGATTATACCACCTACGGCATCGTAAACGTTCGCGCGGAAAAACATAATCAGTGGCGAAATAGTGGCGAATGTTCCATAAAATCAAACGTGTAATATCGCAAGAAATGCTTCTCTGCTTCATTATGCTATATTGGAAACCTTAAGGAACCTTCGCAAAGCAAGTTAAGCTTTTCCGCAGTTCGTCTACCTCTAATCAACGTGCGCAGTCTTGCATTACTAATCGCGAATTAATGAGGAACACATGCCCATGGAAACTCGCAAACGCTAATTGGAATCAATTTTAAGATTTAAATTTTTATTTAGATTTGCATAACTTTATCTCCAAACATCAGAAACACTCTACATTTTTCTACGAGAGACTGTATGAAATTCTAATAATTACAGACTGTTAAAATTTCAACAGTATGTAAAAAAATAAGGCAAGAATATGAGATTCACATATCTCCACATCTAATTTTTTATTTATTAAATTAAACGTCTAACTGTACGAGCTACAAATAATATTTATGTGTAGCGAATTGAATGCGCACTCCCCAATAAGGAGGACAAATCGTACCGGAAATGTCTCCTGAAGCATTCCAGCAGCATCGGAATTTTCGCGCTGGCGTGAAATTGTATGAAGTTACGTAACGTTTGCTCACTCGCGCAGCCCCGGTTGTCGCTCATAGCGATCCAAAGTAATTACGCGGGCGAAGATTATGTCAGTTCGACCGAACCGCGCCGGCGTCCCATTTCCAACTTGCGGAAATATCTGCGCGGCGAACTCGCGGATGCCGAGTTTGGAAACACCGCGGTCGCATTCAGTCTCGCGCCGCTAATTGTCGGTTCATAGTCAGTGATCCAAGATAATTGCGCGGGTGGTGGCTGCTCGGGTACGAATGCACCGCTCCGGGACCACGTACCGGAAGATGGCATACGTGCTAATGCGCGGAAACACGTGCGAGGATTTACCCCGTACGCGCTTTAATTCCATGCTACGACGTCGACAATGAACACGGTGGCGACAACAACCGCGAGGACCATGAGATTGCGTGGCCACCATCGGCATTTCGCGCGACAATGTCATTTGAATAATTAAAAGATTTCTCGATGTACGCCGAACGACAACTTAGTATCGACTAAAGCGAATCTAGCATACAATCATCAGAACCCCGGGTGGTCTCCATGATTACGAGACACGATGAAATCCTTACAATCAGAGCGCAGCAGAATGTAGCACATATCAGAGATGTATGTACATACACAGAGACGCGCAGACGGAACAAAAGCACTCGTCTCGCTTCGCATCGTCCGCGCATATTGGCTCGAGAACGTAATTGAGTGCGACGTGCAAACACTCGCGACAATTGTTTCGTCGTTTGTCAAGGGAGGCATGATTTCACCACTTTGAAACTAGCTTGGCAGACCGAACGTGATACTCTGCGAGAGATAACGCTCATTGCCTATCTTTTTCGCAACATGGTAGACAAAAAAATTAAAGAAAAAGAAAACAGTAGAATCCCGGGAAAAATGAGCTAATAACGACATCGAAAGATAAAACGTAATAAAACATGCAAGCTCGTATAAGCTTTTAAAAAATATGGAGATAACGAGAAATATATGATTTGAAAATTAATTGTATTAATTTATTAATAGCCCGATAAATGTATATTATGAGTATATCCCAGTTATTAATTATTATAATGTGTCAAAATTCCAAATCAAAGTAATTAGAAATAAATAGGACTTGCTTTTTGTTCATAACGTGGAGATTATTTCTTTCTCTCTCATCCAATCAAATTTATTCCTTTAACTTCCTATTCATGTATCAATCTCATATATTTGCCCCCAAATTTTATTGCTCTCACCTAATTAATTGTTAACAGGCGCGGAAATATTTGCATGATCGGTGGTGATGCACAAATACAACCGCGTGACGCATATGCATTTAATGCTAATGTGAATTCAACGCCGACTTGATTGACGTATATGCGAATGAGTCGCGAGCGTGTGGCTTTCTCGTGAGAGCATAATCAATGAACGACGATTCGGAGAAACGTTAGAAACTATTTGTAGCAAAATTTAGCAAGCGTTTCGATTAACATTCTCCGAATTTCGATTAACTCGCACGAGTTATTTAATATTTGACATGTCGCATATCAATGAAATTTTTTAACCTGTGACATAAACGCCGTGCTACTTTTTATTCGGCAAAATATAAATTCAAATGCAATTTGCAAAACTCAATTTGCAAATATAAATTGCAAATTTTGTGAAACAAGCAAGCAACGAAATTATTCGTCGCGCATTATATTATAGTTAGCGTCGTAAAAGCAGTGACAATTCGATCAGAAATGATAGTAGATCCCGTGCAACTCACAATCAGCATGAAAAATGCAAACTCGATCGAGCGGCTTAAATCAATCTAATCCGCGATAACGGCTCAAACGCAAATTAATTAACACACGATTTGAGTCGTTCTTTGACGCACATATTTTTAATATAATCCGCTTCCGGTCGCAGCGCGTAATTGCAATCGTGCAATTAACCGGGATCACGATAGTAGTCATGAGAGTTTTTAATTAGGCTGAAAATCGCGTCTTAAATTGCGAGAAAGAAAGATGGTGATCCGCTTTACTTATTAAATATATCCCCTTTGAGCGGTTTGTTATTCAGGTTGTTCGTCATTTTTTTGTCGTCGTTTATGAGCTCGCTTTTGAGAGAGAACGTTACACATTTCCTGCCTGGGGATCAAATGACCGGAAAGAAATATCAAGCTTTTAATAAAGAGGACAGACTTCAAAAAGTTTCTTCCCTCCCTTCTTAAACCACTCCCTTCTCTAATATATATCAAACAGGCTCTTGGACGTTTATTGTACGATTAACCAGACATAAGCAAGAAGATCGCAGTCTTTTCATAAAATATTAAAACCGGAGAAGATCCACTAAGACATGCGAAAACGTCATCGCGAGGTGTACGCAGTATGGTAAAAAGTACTCCGTTTCAACGGAAACTCGTTAAGACCGTCCTCTAATTGCAGAAAATCAATCTTGCGAAGTTGCACGAGCGGGAACATCGCTTTTCACCGACACGCACAAAATCGCGTCGTTAGTCTCTGTAATTATAGAGAGACAGTCTGAGCTGGGGGAGCAGCTCGTTTTGACTCGATCCAATGCGCAATTTTATACAAGTTGCTCGAGAATGCATCCTACGAAGCTTCATCAACGCAATCTTTGATCAATTCGTAATTGATTCTTCTCTAATGAAAATTCGATCGCATGCCGTATCTTTTTAGCATGTTTTTAGCGTGCAAATATCTTGACACCCAACGATCAGACAATCAGGATTATATTTCGGTTAAAATAAAGCCGATGTTAAGTTGCGGACAAAGAGATTGCGTTATACATATTGTATGATTCATGAAAAACACGCGAAATATGAAAAAAATTTATGAAAAATTCATATATTTTAATATTTTCATACTCCCTTCGTGAAAAGGTATCGGATCCAAAATCATTCGATTCATAGTTACGATTTATAGCACGTTATACCAACACTTTGATCTCTATCTCGACAGACGACACGCAAACTTGAAAATCGCCATGTAACTTGAAAGATAAGAATGTGCGGTTCAACATGTTAAGGATTTTCCTTTACATCTAAAATAAAACCGAAAGAAAATATTGGCATCGAAAGGCACGAAAGTGCTCATTTTCCCTTCCGCGTTTCTTCAAGTGCCAATTCGTTTGCCGGGGCGTAATCGATAGCTTTGCACTTGAATTCACACCGAAACAGGTTTCGCAACACGCTGCGGAGAGCTTGTAATTGAAAGTAACTGACAAGCGGTCAAATTCAGCAGTAGCAGTTCAAACAGCGGTTACACGTAATTTTCGCTGCCGACACGGTTACACAAGATTCCGATGTTGCGAATCCGCAATATATACAGTCGCCGCGTAGACGCGTTTACACAGTACGATTCCCATTTCCATTTTCGCGCATAACTCTCGTGTCACGTGAAAAAAGCAATTTTATAGAAGAAAATTCTGTGGAGTTACATAAATGATTTCGGCATAAGTTAAATATAAATATATAATACTCGTATACGACAAGAAACTCGATGTATGTATATACGTATGCATGTGTATGTATAGGATATATGTATCTGTAGAGTTCGACGACAAATTTAAAGAAGTGATAAATATAATCAAACTGAACAACTTTAGTTCAACAATTTGTGTTTAGTAATGTCAGTTTTTAGCTTTGTTGAATTTTGCATATAATTTGTGTAAGATTAGAATGAAAAATATCTGCTTTTTAAATTAAAATTTTTTGTTACAAGAAGTGTTCAAAATAATACCCTCCAGTACCTCTCATTATCATTATACAATTATTAACAATGTTTAATGAAAATCGACGCTTAGCGTCTCAAGAAAATGCAGGTCGCTAAACATGCATTATTTAACAAAAGTTATTGAATTTTATGAAGTCTTTCAACTTTTGAAGTTTGTCGCCACGTTGTATATATAGTTTCTCAAATGTAATAATTAAATAATAAACATAGGAAGTAAATCTTGTTCACATCTTATTCGTATCAACATAGTTTCCATCATTTGAACTTCGAAAATAACCCGGTCTTGTCTAAAAATAATAATATTACATGATCATTGTTGTCCAATTTAATGCGCAACGTACGTGAATTATGTATTCTATTTTGCGCACATGCATCAACGTCTGTTTCAACGAAGTTTAATTAACCATAACGAAATTGCCAGGCGTACGGTTTGCCTAGAAATTACAAACTAACATCTCACGGTCTTTATTCCCTGCGATCCTAATTAATTCAATTATATTGCAGGAGTTTAATTACAATTCAGTCTGCTAAATCCAAGCGTAGGTACTGAAAACTAACAATATCTCTCAATGGCGAAAGATGTCGCGGAAAGTAGAATTAAAATTAACCCAATCTAATTGTCACACATCAGATAATTCTATTAAGCTGAAATAATAAGCTAGTACTTATTCGAGGAAATTTTGTTTCATTATGTTACTAAGTACGGAAATAAAAGCATTTAACCAACCGTTAAACAGCTGTAACTTCCGGGTCCTTACGCAAAAACACAGTTATGTTTAATCAGATGCGTATACATTTATCGTAATTAATGAGAGGGCAAATAACCGCACCATGCATCGTCAGGCACTCGAAGCTTGGGGGCTTAATAAGAATACGATGGCGTGTATAAAAATCGCTGAGGGAATCAATATCCTCGTAATGCGGCCAACTATTCGGTAGATAAATACACACACCGTCCCGATGAGAAAATCTCCATAATCATGCACGTTCATGGTCATAAATCACTTCGGGGTACGGGCGGATTCTGCGGCGAGGCGCCTTGACGCGCACGATTTCTGGCTTCATATCGCGAACTCGTGTCCTGCTTTATGTATTACATAACCTGGACCGAGCCAACGGCTGTAAGTCGATGACACGTTCTGCCGCTGCTTACGTGCGCGCAACGATTCCGCGCGACCTACCCGCGAGAGAAGGCCACCCGAGGATACACCCTGTCTTCCTTCCTGTCTTGTAAAAGCTAACGTGGAAGAGTACTGTTCGTGTTCAAGAGAAAACTCACAAGTGACATTTTTCATATTTCTATAAATGACGACCTCTCGCTGCAGAGATAGAAAACTAGTATTGTGCATGCTGCGCATGCAGCATTCTTTAAATTAGTAACTGTACTCATTTTTATGTCATGTCTGAATCCTGTAAATATTTCTCAATACTCAACAGTCTGATTTATCGGTCACTTGGATTTTATAGATTCATTTCAACGAGGCTAAATTACACTCATTATCCGAAACGTACGTCTAACATGCTCAAGTTGACATATATGTATATAGTTATACAATATTCGTACGTATTAAAATTATAAATGATTATTTTTCATCACTTTATATATCTAGAGGAAACTTTCAAATATCTAAACGTATGCCAGCGTTACATCACATTCTTAGTGCACTAGTGTTATGTCATATTAGTAAAGGATCTTCAAGTTCTCTCATATCTCACTAAAATGCTATTATACATTGAAAAAAAAATCTAGTTAAAAACGGATGAATAAGAAAATCTTGTAGGAATTGATCAGTTTGGTTATTTTAATAGAAATTCTGGTTATTATAAGTTATAAAATCTCGAGTTCTGTTATAATAACCAGAATTTCTATTAAAATAACCAAAACTTGATCAATTCCTACAAGATTTTCTGATTCGTCCGTTTTTAACAAATTTTTTTTTCAGTGTGCGGATTATACTATTATAAAGATATAGATGTATGCTACTATAATGATAGATCAATTGCAAGCTAATTATGTGTAGCGGAGATTTGTCCAAATCTCACGCGAGATCCTTTAATTACGCTCCTTATAGATTACCTTACGAACAAAAGCATACTATCTAATAAATACGTATTAGCATTATCGTCAGGCGGAAGCACGCTCGTTCTGGAAAAATTAAATGACCCGGGTCCATTAAATTTAAACACGGTATTAAAACACTCGGGATAAAGCGAGATTAAATTAGCGCGAGGGATCGCTTCGCTCTCGCTTATCTGCGGCACCCGCGAAATCCCCGGCTATTATTTACGAGCAGCTTAGCGCGTAGCATATACATACATTTCCCGCTGGAATACGCCCCCGTCTTGCATTTTTATTATCAGCCAAAGGATGGACGTACTACTCCGCGCCGCGTTTCGTAACGGAGAAAAGACCGCGTACTGTCCCGCGCGTGCATTTATGACGCTCGCGTGTGATCGTAAATCGTCATTTACAACCCTATCCGTGCCTTTTTTTTCTCCCTTTCTTCTTTCCCCGAAGTGCAGCTGCTAATAGGTTTCCGCGCGAGCGTTTCGATACATTACCGCGGGCGCACTCTCCTTCAAAACGAAAAAAATATCCTACGATACGAGAGTGTTTCGTATCGCGTAATTCACTTCGTCGCGAAAGCCGCAGAAAATATAAAACGTTTGCTTCAGCATCCAATTCGCAACCGGCACTTTCCTAATTTTCCCATGCACGCGTATGGGAAATGGAAATCTCCCCTCTGTGTAGTCTCTCTAGAGCAGTAAACGAACGCTTTTGAGTCTGTGAATACCAAATGGGTAATAATTAATTACATCTACGTTTGGTAAGCTCTACTTCAAAGATACATTGTGTTTATTTGTGTTTAAAACCATTTCGAAATTCGATTCGAAGCTGTATAAGCAATACCTTTTTAACATAATAATTATGTTAACAATACAAAACGAGTTATAACGAAATCAATTTTTTGACTAAAATATGTGATATATGATATAAAATCCTCCTTAAAATGTGAAATATTTTTGAAGCTAAAATAGCATTGTAAAATTAAAAAACACAAAAAGATTTATTTCAAATCTAATATTTTACTGAAGAAAATAAGAAATATTACATGTCTTAAACATTATTATCAAAGATTACTTTAGCAGCAGCTCTGCTTAAATTCTGTTTTTACTACTTGATTTTAATATAAAATTTTAATATAAAATCAAATAGTAAAATATCAAGTAGTAGTACCACATTTAATCAGCAAATTATTAGCAAAGGTTTGATACGAAATTATTTTTGCTGCCAGGAAAAAAAATTTTTTTATACTAATAGGTACGAATTTAATTTAACATAATTTAATTTTAAATTAAATTGTGATATAAATGATGCAGATAAAAGAATTGAATTTAAGATAAATTGTATATCACTATAATTAATTTTAATATGATACTACTTGATTTTTTGCATTTGCACAAATTCTAAATATAAGAAGCCCAAGCAACGCCAAACAGTTTAACCTAATAATTTATAAAATCGTCAAAAGAGAGCCAAAAAAACGGAAGAAAGAGAATATATTATATATTTCAACATTGTACACATGGAATGAAAAACAATCGAAAGAAACCGATAAAATTATCGTAATTATTGCGGCATACGACATGGAATGACAAGTAATCGTATTGACGATATTTATTAATAAAAGTGACAAAATCGCTTGACGAACATTTTTCTATTTTAATAAAGAAATAGGGAAAGTTACAGTATACATCTAAGCCATCTAAGCCAAATTATCAGAATGTAACCAGTAAGACATGAAAATTATTTGCTAATTTTTTGCTATTTTTTGCTTTTAAAAATCATTTTTTGCTTTATTTTTTAAAAAGTTACGAGAGACACGATAACTTAATATTAAGCTATCGAAAGAATTGTAATAATTTCTTTTCGTTAAATAAATCTTATAAGTTGCCAGCATTTCTAAATAAAATAATTACTTTTTAAATCCGACCGATATTACACGATATAATAACAAACATCTGTTATGACAACTTATCGTTTGTGAGCTTTGTGAACAAAAACAATCTCTCAGTGCAAAATGAGACAAGCATAAGAATCAATTAATATCACGGAAAAGCGGAAACATGAAACCTCGACTACCAACACTCTTCGGGCATTTCTTCATTATGGACAGATTATGTTGTTCAATCTATAACACAGTAGTTGAGTGTTACACACGTTCGATTTTATTTTCCGATACGATCAAAAAGACAGTATTTTTGTGGGATCTAAAAATCCATTACAGCCTTTATCAAATTCATTACATAGATGAATGGGAAAATATAAGCATATAATATACGACCGAGGAATGTATGACTCGACACATCTCCGACACACGTAATAATACAACTGATTCCAATCACGAATACCGCAAGCAGAACCTGCTAATTGAAACGTAATAACGAAGCATTCAGCTCTCTATCGCGGCGGTGAATGTAATCATCGATAATTTAGCAGCGAGGAAAAATACAAGAGTCATCGTACGTATTGCGGAGGATTATCCGAATTGGAGGGTATGCTAGAGTGAGACAGCTCGTTGTGCCGTCCATTAAAACGACGAAAAAAGCACACTGTCATACAGGTGTATTTTATCATACATGATGTCTCCTGTTAATGACAGCAGATAAACGCGACAAATTCCACGCAAAATTGAAAATATTGAAAAAAAGTTGTTCGAACAAATAAATTGAACGAAATTTTCATTATAATAATTCAGATAAAATTCACGTTGCAATAGCGTCTCTTGAAAATTCAGAACGCTTACGGGATCTATCAGCAACGTCATCCACGTACTCATCTGTTACCGATACCAACGAATTTCAAGCTGCTTAATTAATTTCTGCTGCCGAGCTCACGAATTCACGTAATAAGGATCGGACGTAGTACTAAATTGCCTACCGTAATTAGTAGTTAACGAGGAGACGTTACACTTGCTCGCAACACAAAGCTGGCTAAAGGTTACCTGTAGAGAATTCTCTCGTAGGAGAACCGATGTTACCTTATAACGTAACTATATGATGACATTGTATATAGTTGATCATCGTTACCATGTATGTGGCAGCTTAAAATCTCGCTCGGAAACCATAATGACGTCACGTGTAAACTTTTTAGTCGCGACAATTCGAATTGAGCGAATAATACATTATAAATTGTATTAAAGTAAACTAGCATTAAACGGAATTAATATACATAGTAAGATAATTAACATTATATTTAGTAATATCAATACGAGCGTGCAGAAATTATTTAAAATCAGATAATTCAGATTATAAAGTATTAACGCGAATCTATTACTGATCGCATCTTTCAGTGATGTTAATGTTATTTCATCTCGAGAATAAAATCCTACCATTTTACATTTAATATTTTAGTTTTCAAAATTCAAGAGAATAACAATTCAGACTTTTTCAGAATTAATTGAATTTTAATTTGAATATTATAAATAAACACTTTTTTATTTTTTTTTTTGCCACGGAAGACTTTGGCAAATAATTTTGAGACTCTGTTTATATTTTTAAGCCGTCTAGATAACGAATGCTAAAGAAAATGTTTTCACGTGTACATACAACCGAGCAACTATTTTTTTAATCGCTACAACAAACAACCTTTGTTGTCCATGCGCTCGGTGCGACAAATATCACGTGTTGCCGAACAAGCAACAAATCCGCATTATGAATTTGCGTATTAAAGCATATATTGACGAAAAATTTACGCAACTGATTCGCACGTAATGCATTAATAATCGTTCCAGCAAAACGTTATCGAAAAAGATTATTAAACGAAGAGTGGCGTAAAATGTTCATATTACGAGATCGGTTGCCGATGCAAAAAGGATTCGGTCCGTATTTAAACTCCGGTACAGCCGCTGTTACCGTCCCGTATAATCCGCTTAAATTCGTTTTACCCGGCCAGAATGTCCAGAATTTGTATTATTACAGTCATTACTCCGACCCTCGTACGTGTTTAATGGGCAGGTCTGCAATTGCAGAGGTTGCGAGTAAATAAATCGGGAGATGCTTAAAAAGATACTACGCGGATAAACTTTTTTTCCACGGTGTTATCCAAACCAGTTGAAAAATTGAAAATAATTTTGGGGAATTTGATTTATTGAAAACGCGACTAATTAGCGAAAAATATAAGTTCACACATTTTTGTTTATTAATTACAAATTGCATAATATAACTGCTTGTAGAAAAAAAAGAAAAATTGTAGCAAGTGCCATGAAGTTCTATAGAATATTACAAATTTAAATATTTAACAAATATTTTTTCTAGAGAGTAGAATTAAAGATCATCGAGCGTTTTATTATTTAACAGACGCTTCGTGATTTACAAGAAGTACGGTATCTGTTATAATATGCACTAACAATCTTGGCCACGGCCTCAAACTTCTTCAAGTTTCATCTCGGGCACGGATGATGCCTCTGCCATGCGTGTACTCGTCCGAGTGTCGAGGAAATTGCCGAAGTACATGGAACTTTTGCCCGCTGTTGCCTTTGAGCCTGACAAATTTTCCACCGCCGCGTCTACTTCGTGTCGCGATCCGGCCGCATAGAGACGAGCTTTTTCCCCCGCGGCGCTCGTGCTTGCAATTTTCTCGAAAGCCTTCGAATTTCGAGCCATTCGCCGTCTGCCAGCCGCGCCGACCTCTCTGCTGGAGTCCGATAAATAAGTAAAGCGATCCCGATACCACGCTACATAAATCATATGATTTTAATCGTATGTTTTGCTGCTACTTTATGCGAAATAATCAAATTCATTAATAAAATAACGTCACATTATTTCGTCTGTTTAAATACATGCAATTTATATAAGGTGATAAAAATATTTGCAAATTGAGAGACACACATTAGCATGTTTTCCCTGCTGCTATTCAACTAACAACTACAGTAATATATTTTTTGTAATACGTGTTTTATGTATAAGTTACATGCGGTTTTCACTAAATCCCGTAATTTCATAGCGCTGCATGTTACACCTAATTTTGTGTCAAGATACGTCACGCTGTATAAATTATGCTGCAACTTTGAAGACAAGTTTAGGGTAAAATTTGCGAACATCGTTGTTGTAAGTCAACAACAACATTAGCGGTTTCAGTGAAGCTCTTGTTGCTAGAAAGTACAACATTCTGGCTCTTATCATATTTAACAGTAAAACATTACTCTCCAATCCTGACGTTCATTTATATTCTGAAATTTAGTATAATATATTAATTATAATTGAAGTTATGCAGTTAACATGTGATTGATACCATATTTTCCTTTTGGTTTTAGAATATGAGAGATATTAACAAAAAATTACGTTTTTCCAAAGCGCTCTGCTGTGCCACACGACCAACAAAATGTTAGTCAATAAGGAAAGGTTCAGAAAACTGTACTAAGCGCTAAAGTGTGTGTTAAAAATGTGGATATAAATACCGACAAGTTTTTCCTCTTTATTCAAACAATTACATAATGTAACCATTTATAACACGTGACCTTAAAAGACTCTAACGGGAAGGCCTTTCATCAGAAAACTTATGCAATTTGCAAATGAGAGGTTTCCTTTTACGTTGAATCTCTGGGCAGCGCCATATATTTTTTTCCCCTGGGAAGACCTTCCCCCATACAGGCAGATGTAATGAGTGTTTGCATCTCGTTCATCATGAAGATAAGCCCGATCACATTTCAACGTCACGGTGTGATCACATGGACTCTGAGAAATCGACTGCTCTCATGTATCTCTTTCTCTCGACGTACCGCAATATCTTTACCGACAAATAAATGGTTTATAAGCGCGGATCGAATGTAAGGGGCGTGTCTTCACGGGCTTCGCCTTTTAACCACGGTCTCGCTTATGTTCACGGGCGACAATAACGTATGGCTTCCCTTAGCACGACCACGATAATTGATTTGCGAAGAAAAAAGATCAAAACATGTGGACGAACCTTATGGAGAGAAGACTGTTGCTTTTTTCATCTTAATTGTATCTGGAAGAAATACAAAGCCTGTCATTGTTTAATGGGCAGCGGATTGTGTAACAAGGTAGAACGTGACAGATCCAATTACCCAATCACCTGGCTACCTCCTCAATTGTGTAATGTTCCAATCTAGCTAGAGACAAGATTTAACCGTGGGTTTCGATTAAGAGTCTTATATGCGGTAATACATCCTACATTGAAAGCAATTATTTTGATGCATGTATATAAGATATATATCCCTTACTACACATATTTTTTACTTAATACTTTTGTTTTTGTGTGATTAAAAGTGATTATAAAATAGTCAAGATAAACTTTATATTTCTAATACATCTAAAAGTAAATTTAGAATGTATATAAAAATTTAAGTAGAATAAAAAAAATGGTATGCAAAAGTTTCGTCTAAACTAAATTATAAAATAACAGTCGTGTAACGATGTTATTTTCGTTTCGAGATACACAATTATTTTGACTTTGTAGATAGTGAGATAGCGTTAACGATTGATCATATTTTTATTCGCGTCTGTCGTGGCGGAAGACAATGCGGCGCATTCTCGAAGTCGAATCCCCGGTCGTGCCGTCCATAACGTGCACCACCGTAAGACGTTATAAATAAAAGAACGTCGTAATCTCAGTGGTCGGCCGTGTCTTACGTATGTATGAAGGGGTAAACCGTGCCCTCTCCCGAACATGCGCCGCGTGCGAACGGCGCGAGGGGTACGGACGGGCAGGCGGCGTAGGAGTTAGGCTGTCCAGGAAGTTGATATAGAGCCTCGAGAGACGGCCCCCGCCAGCCTCCGACATTGAATTATAGCTACGGCTCTCGGCGAAACCGGGAACTTGTTATCCGAGGTTATGACAGTATAAAAATACTCGTCGTTAAGAGCCCCGAAGTTCGGAAGTATCGGGGCGCGCGCGCGCGCGTCGCGACGGTCGGCGACTTCTCAGTAAGTTAAGAACGTGTCAACGCAGTGATACCGCCAGTGATCCTCAAATTTCATCATTCTACGTTCTAAGATACAAGCGATTTTTACACGGATTATTTTGCAATCTTGTTAAATATCCTCTGATTAGCGCGATAAAGAAGATTCGTATAAATATATATCCACGTCTTCTTGTCTGACTTATACGTCTTCTTCTACTTAAATAACTTCAATAAAAAAAGCCATTATGTAGATAAAGCATACGTAATTATAATTAATTAATTATAATCTGTTAAACCAAATAAAACTTACATCACTTTGAAATTTATTCAAATATGTATCTTTACCGTACAATGCAATAGAAAAAGGTATTAGATAAGTCCAAAAATACCAGTTTAAAAGTTAAGATTTTTATGTTAAATGCAACTTTAATCGATTACCATATTTACTTTCAATTTTTCTGGAATTACTTTATATATCTCAGTTCGTTTAGTTTATTTATCACTTGATATATTCTGTAATATATTGACTTTTAAGCAAAAAGAATCTCTAACAGAAGTGTTTCTTCACACAAGTGATCGATGATTCAAGTGATGTATCGTTAGTAAAGTAGTTTCAAAGTAAGAAACATGTTGTTCTAAGATTTCAAGAATTAATTGATCGCGGAGAAGCTTGTTCATATTTTCCTATACAGTTGTAGATCTTTTGTGTAAAAAAACTGTAAACCATACAAATATTTTTCCCCCTCAGTTCTTTTTTCATTTTATTATAACATAAATCACTAAAATCTTTGAAAAAGAGGCAAAGCAATGAAAATCTATTGACAAAATTAATAATCAATACATCTTATATGATTTTAAGATCAATTAGACAAGATTGTCTTTTTAGATAATTTACAATAAATATTGATATTGGAATCAATATTTATCATTGGAAAATTATTACATTGTTTCAATATCAATTGCCCCGTTCAATTTTATTATTCGATATCATTTAGGCATTGAAAAAAACTAAAATTATTTTTTTCTCGAGCTAATATATATGTATATAACACATATTTTTTGTAATATTTCCGGAAAATATAAATTTTTAGATTAAGTTCAAACATGTAAACGGCACAGATTTAAAACTCCACTCTGAGAAAAGCATTTTAGTCGAGTCAGATAAAGAGTCATAAAACGCATTGAAGACCATTGCAATGAATCCTCCACATTGGCCTGGATTATGCTCTCAAAAAACATTCATGAACGTAAAATTCATGATTGTCGAGAGTATAATTTGATTGCAGGAAGGATTCTTTTCCTCTTAAATTTTAGGTTCGGTCCGACTGAATTTGTACAGTTCGTTATGAGCTTTCGGATTAATCTCTTATAAGAACACATTTTTAGTTAATACTTTAGTTAATAAATTATATTAGTGAAAATTTTCGCACGCCTATTTATTTCAATTAATTTTTTCCTCAATTAATATTTATCATTGTACTAATTAATGTCATTTTTATTGATAATAACTAATAAATGAAATAGAAAAGAAAGAGACTACGTCGATATAAATTCACTATATACATTTTTGTTAATTATGTAAATTATCTATCACTTCCATAGTCACCGAGAATTCGACCTTCGACTTTTTTCTATTCTCTAATTAAAAATTGTCATAAAAAAACAGCGTTACAATAGCATTTCTGACATTCATTTCTAACAATGACGAGGCTGCTGAATAGTGTCCGGTAGAGTTCCAGCAAGCCTTCCAGCAGTTCTACAAACGTTCGAAATTACATGTAAAGAGAGAGGGGATATACGTCGAAAACTGAATAACATATTTTTACTTTCAAATTTGAATTTAGTTTTTATAGATGTAGTCCGGGAATTTTTTGTATAAACTTTATATTATATAAACAAGATATATATATACAGTAAACTAAAGGCTTTCGTAATCAACGACATCTCTTTCGCAAGTTAAAACGCCAAGTTCAATCAGACGTTTGTCGACTCGCCTCATGCTCACTGAACGCCAAAAAGGGCGAAAAAAATGAGAAAGGAAAAAAATGTAGAAAAAATTCGGTCTCTACGCGGCGTGTGGGGCGTGAATTTCTTTCAGAGACTCCGTTTGATTTCCCAGGGCGAAATCCTTTTGAAGAATCGCGCCACCCCTCCAGCACCACCCCAGTAGGTGCCGCTCGCTTACGCGTAAGCGCATGAATAGGTTTTGACACCGCGACTGAATCTGCCGCGTGTAAAATCGACATCTGAAATTCCATATTTCCTACGCCCGTTCCATCGGGCGCATGAATGGCACGATGCGTTCCGATAGGACGCGGAGCTCCGAATGCAAGTGCCGATGACGAAGTGTCATGCAGGAAGAGGTACTTAATTGGTGCACGAATTAATCGCATTAATTGGCTTGCCAATTGATGATTAACTGGCGAACGTCAAACGCAAACGCGTGCAGGTCAAGCAAGCAAAAGATGATATCTTGCAACATGTGACATTCTATTAATTGTACTTTTGGTTTACAATTTTTAATAATCGACACAATCTAATTTTATCCAATTAACGTTATACATTAACGTTAATATTATATTAAAATAATAATTAATTATTTTAATTTTATATATATAATTGTTATTTAGAATATTCAAAAATTACAGTGTACGCATAGTTATAAAAAACATTTTGGGTATAAATTCTACAATGTATACATATATGTGAAATAAATTTTTTATAACAATTTCTCTTCATATATTAATCTTTCATTGCACCGATTTTATTTCACTCTCAATTAACCCCCCTGCGTATGAGTTTTGCCGACTAAATCGCTTGCGAATGCACGATTTTTTCTGTAGCCGAATAGTTGATGCAATATGTTATTTCCGGGGTTTTGGAGATCGCTGATTACGAATCTATAGTCAGAATAGTGAAATTCAAAATTATGGCA
Organism: Tetramorium parvispinum; assembly: GCA_011638315.1. NCBI lineage: Eukaryota > Metazoa > Arthropoda > Insecta > Hymenoptera > Formicidae > Tetramorium > Tetramorium parvispinum. Next base: position 11 of record VBVR01002910.1, on the reverse strand, counting down.
CATTATTAAAA
>VBVR01002909.1:0-19980 GCA_011638315.1 Tetramorium parvispinum | reverse complement strand
TAGCCAATATTGGCGTAATATTGAAAAAATTGGCCAATGCACTTCCAATATTAATTCAATATTGTATAATTATTAACGCGCAATATTAATAATACATCTGCATTTAATGTATGGCCAATATTGTCCTTATATTGGGAAATATTGGCCAGTGCACTTCCAACATAACCAATATTGAGCCAATGTTAGCCAATGTATAGCCAATATATTGTGCTACTAGGGTTTGTGTTTCTCACAAAAGTAAGTAAGGACTTTCAACTGATAGATAATCTCGCGTTTACAATCTAAACAATGAGTAATTCAATAAATTTTTTAAATGTTTTTATATTTAAAACTGTTTTTGCATTTTCATTAGTTCTCTCTGAATGAGTGACACTCTGTATAATATAATAAATAAAAGAAACAGTTCTTAAAAACATACAATTGAAAGTCGCGTACTGTTTGAATTTAATTAAATATGTCAAACGTATGTAATTCGCGCGTTGGTACGTTAATTAACAAAGTAACCAATTACAGTTTATTATTAATTAACCACAAAAATCGTGAAATATGAACAATTTTGAAAGACGGACAAGACAGTTATTAACCATTCCGCCGGATTTCGTGCCCTACATGGAAAAACACAGATTATATGAATTTTTTTATGTAATTGAATTACGTTATTATTGCTCCACTCACACACTGAGAGAAAAATATAGTTATTTTTTGCTTCAACCACAATTTTATAATATTTCTAACGATAATTATGGTTAACATAATGATGCATGTAGTTAGTTGCATAAGTTAATCATATTTCGTGTTAGAAATATTATAAAATTATGGTTAAAGGTAAGGAGGCTAAAAGTAATTATATCTTTCTCTTAGTGCATATTTCAATATTTTGGATTAATTATGTTTGTTGTGCTGTGAATGACGTTATGTTGTATTGCATTTAGTGTTTATTTGATATTAAAATTAATATATGTAATTATATTGTTTACTGCATTATATTATATGACAAAAAATTTATAGGAATTAGTGACGCAATTACTCATTCAACAGCCAGAAGATCCAATAGTATTTACAAAACAATGCGTCCAACACATTGTACGAAAGCGAGATATTCCCAGAGTTATCCTTATAGCTCCTTCAAGCTTTGGTATTTTTTAACATGATCAATAATATAATTAATTGTAAAAATATATTTTTATAATATAAGGAATTATTTCTATTATATTTTGTATATTTAACAATAACCATATTTATAAAATGCAATAAAATAAACTAATCACTCTTAGTTTAAGAAGATTTCCAATATATATATTATTCTCCAATAATTATTCTTAAAATTAATGAAACGGAATTTTTTCTCCATCGGTATAGATAAAATGGCTCTCGCGAAAATTCTTCAGGAGAAAACTGGTGTTTGTCCTGTCACTCTAGAAGATCTTTATGCTTTATCTCCTACTGATGTATGCCATTATTAATTTAGCTGCTTCACATAAAATATCTTAGGAAATCGCATAATTTCCTTTTTTTTAAAACAATATATCAAATGTTCATTATAATGTGTATATTTTAGAACACGTGTCGTTGCTATGATGCCAATGAGATCGCGCAAAGAATAAAAGAAATGTTAATGTCAGGAATTCTTCATGAATCTGGATGGGCATTAGTCGGTAATTCACGTAAATTGATTTATCTACTTTTTGATTATTTATTCCGTTCGATAAAAGTGGATCTCGGATTATTCTGAAAAACTGCAACATCATTGGGACAACTAATTATTATAGAGTCTACTGTAAGAAAAGTATAATTAAAAAATATAATTAAATCTCGTTCTTTATTTTTCTTTCATATACGTAAATACATAATCTACAGATATACCGAGAAATAAAAAGGAAGCACGTGCGATGCAACGTGTCGGCATAATACCAACACACGTGATACAGATTATACAATCGTGTGCAGAAGACGAGACTCAAGAAAAAAGTACCGGGAAAAAATACTTACTGGATGAACAATATTATTAATGTTGCCGTTTCTTTCAAATCCAATCAGCTCTATCTTTATTTTTGCAAAACACGTTCACTCTGTAAACATAAATGATAACATTCTTAGAGATTAATAATATACTCAATATCTTTTTCAATATATTTTATTATATTAACATATTTTTAAAATATGAAACATATAAAAGTAAATCGAGCAAAAGTTAATTTATATTACAAGAAACTATTTTGATTGGTGAAAGAATTGTAAATGTCGAAAGAATCAAGTATTAATCTTTAATTTTTAAATCTTTTAAATTTTATATCAGAGATATAATGTTTTGATTGCATTTAATTCACTTTCATGTTCATTTTCAGACAATGCAAAACAATGTGATTATAAGAAGAGTCTTCGAGGTCTTCGTGAAGCTTATGCTAATCTTTTAGTTGTTAGTTGTTAGTCTTTGACATTATAATATTTGTTTACAATAGTATTATTAAATTAATATACATATTATTAACATATTAATATTTGAGTACTATACATAATAATGTAACAAAATAAATTTTTATTTTGCAATTATTTCATAAACTACCCGAATACGAGTAATTGATAAATTTTATATGAAATATTAATAACTTTGTTATGAGAGTATTAAAAAATTTTATTTTAGGAGGTTGAAGCAGATACTAAGACAATTCACGAACTGGCCAAAGATTGCGCAACGTTAATGAAAATTAGAAAACATTATGGAGCTCCATCGCTTTTTCGCATCGCTCTCATAGGTCCTCGAGAACCAGGTCTTTCTTTGGCAAAACATATATCTGAGAGATTTAATCTTGTTTATGGTAATATATGTATATACATATATAATATATTTACATTACTAATAACATTTTTTATTTTGTTCTCTCTTCATCAGTAATGATTTTTAGTAGACAGATTTGTTCCTAATAATAATATTTCGAATAGAAATACGTTGTATATTTTTGCAGTTGATTTTAATAATATTTTGGAACAAGCATGCTCGCGAGAGATGGCTTTAGATGAGATGCTGCGATTATGCGAGCACAAATGCGGAGAGAAAGTAAAGTTAGAAGCTCGAGTACAAATTATCGAGGTGTGATTATGTTCACTGAGAAACATTAAATTAATTTGTCATCACCATCATCATCATCATTGGTATTATGGCTATTTTCAGCAATATGTACTTGGGATCGATTGTCTCAAGAGAGGCTGGATCTTGTCGGGTTATCCCAAAACTGTGGAAGAGTTCAAACTTCTGGATATGATATCTACGCCACCCAATAGGTACATTTCATAAATAACCATAATTTCACAGTGGAAATCCCGTAATAACATTAGCACGTGCGATTTCCAAAATTATATTCAGAATAATTATTCTCAAAATGGACGTACAAGTGTGTCGAGAAAGACTTTTGACTCGCCAATGTGATATTATTACCGGAAGCGAGCATGATTTTGCATCTTGCAAGACTTCAGTGACGGATTCAGATTCTGAATTAGTTGTTCATTCTGATGATTACAAAGGCATCATCGAACAAAATGTAATTGCTATATTATTTTCCAAAACATTCTCGCTCAAAATTTGTATAAAACTTTATTAAATTTTATAATTGAAAAAATATATCTTACAAATTATAAATCTTTTTTGTTGACCGTTTAAACAGTGTTTTTAAATCTCTTTTATCTTTTAAATTGTAAAATCTCTTATCTTTTAAATTGTATTTATATGTCGATTTTTATTATAATTTTTACTTTACAAACATACATACGCGCGCATTTCTAAAGAATTACATTTTTTAAGGAAAAAAAGTTTCACCCCTTTTAAATTTTAAATTGAAGTTGTTTCATTATTTGCTATATATAGCTTCAGGAGTACGAAGATAATATAGGTGCCATAATGCAATACGCGGGAGAAACTGCATCCGTAATAGACGCGACGGGTGATAGAAAATGCGTAAAGGAAAGACTAGAGGGTTGTTTGATGCGACCAGCCCCATCCGCGAAACCCAGGATTTCTCAACCACCTTCTATAATCGATCCAATGAATATAGAATTCGATCCCGATGACGAACCCGACCCGAGCATTTTCGATGATATACGCGCACCAGAACCTAAATACTCTTTCATTTAACGACTCTCCAAATCATCCTTGTGTAAAATAAAAAAATAGACAATGAATAACATTTTAATTTCTAACGTTCTTCCATTATTATTTTCATAATTTTTATTAATTTTCTTCTCTTTTTATATATTTACTGTAATAGAACTTGGAAATGTTCCATTTTTTCACACTGAGAAATTTTATTTAGAATTAAATAAATTTCCATACTTTTTTACTGTATTCTAAACTAGATTTTAATTATTTTGCTTGAAAGTGTATTCGAGTTGAAGATTAAGTAATTTTTATATTTCTAATTCTAATCGAAGAATGTTATGTGGATAATATATCTCTTTATAGAGAAGGAAATCGTATGCGCTCCTGAAAAATTCTGCGATCCTGACACGCAAAGCATCCCATCTTCACGACGTCACAACGTGTAATATTGCGCATAAACGATTATGACGATGTACTACGTAATAATAGGAGGCGATGACGTAATGATCTTTGATATCTTTAACAACTGGGGCGGATAAAATTTTGTTTGAAAATAAAAATTTAAATTAAAAAATTGAATATTTTTGTTACATGTTTGTACATTAATTATTTAATTAATTCTTGAAAAGATTAAAATAAAATAATAATCCGTGTTAAAAATTTGATTCAATTTTCCTGAAATCTCGTGTTAAGTTAGTTTTATTAATTTTCCAACATTATAAAATCAGAATTTTAAGTATTTAGAGCTAGCTTTTTTGGGGGAGTAATACATGCTGAGAGATGAAGAGATTATAAGACAATTTACTCAGACTTAACGTTAATTCAAATAACAGTTTATTCAAACATGGATAAAAATGATTAAGAAGTGTACCATTTTTTCCGATTAAAAACAGATTCATAGCAAGTGCTATAATCTTTTCTTCTTATTATTAAAATCTAAAATTTTAATAATGTTTTAAAATACTGTACTATTTAATTCGTTCTTAGTACAAATAAAGGTGATACGGTAGATACATCACTTTCTTGGTCAAAGATCGAGCCACGACTATCATCCCCAAGCGAAGATCAAACGCCATCTTTCATATCTACCCTTTTATCACATCGAAAAATGTTGTTTTTAATTTTATTTGAATAATTTATTTATATATTAAGTTTTTCTTATCACAAAAATATTCTTACTACTTATTTCTACAAGAAACTCTATTTATTCAATATTAATTTAAAAACTAAATTATTGCAAATTGAGTAATATAACAATAACATTATAATTTATTCTAAATCATCACAAAAACCGAAATTTTATTTATTATCATATTTAAAACCATATAAATATTAATGAACATTACAACTAGATAATAAATGATATTTTGTAATTATTTTTCTTAATATCATTATATATAAAAAGATTATTCTAGTTTAACTACTTATTAAAAAAAATAATAGAGATTATAATTTATAATACGATGACATATCCTTTATTGCACATATCAAATGCACGAATATGTTGGATATACTGCAATTATACAATAACGAGGTAGAAGATTATTGTCGAGGTAAAGGCAGCGTCACATATAATCCTATTTGGGAAGTTCAAAAGCATCGAAGCGAGACAGATGCGAGTCAAATTAAAGCCGCAGCGGCACCCGCGCTAATGCCCGTAATTGCCTCAAACGCGAAGCATATTTCCGGATCAAGGATGCATGGAGGCGGACAGGTCGCTTACGCGCCTATACCCCGTACGAGAAGCTGCTCGCGAGAGATGCGATCCTGATAGAACAGCCCTCCTGTCGCCAGGACACCTGTTTGCGTTACATAGGTTTCAACGGGATAGGATGACTTTAGCACACGTTCCCTATTAGGAAATCACGAATCTAAATCACAAAAAGAAGACTGTTTAATATTGCGACTTTGAAATTATAAACGTTACAGGAATATATTGCAACTATATAGAATCATACTTGATCAAGAGTTTGTTTCTTTTACAATAATCAATATATATTAATAATAATATTCCATGAATTAATTGCGGGAAAATCTTAATCAATTATAAATAAAGTACAAATATTATTACAAAAATATTATTGTTACTGTAAATATCTCCATTTTTAATGAAAATATAATATACATATATATATGTTTAGAATCGAAAAGTTAATATATTTAAATTCGTTAAAGCTTGAAGACATACATATAACTCGTTCTTTTCAAAGTAAAACATGCTAAAAGTAATAATAAAATAATTATGAAACAAATAAACAAATACTGAAATAAATTGTAATATTAAAGTCGATAATGACAGTATTTAAAATTGACAATGAGTAAGCGACATTTTACCTGTACATTGTAAATTGCAATTAAAGTCAAATATGTAATTATGCACATGCGAGAAAAAAATATCGCGTTAACAAATGCGACTTTGCTATTCTTATTTCTTTTACAAGTGCTTCACTTTCTCTGAGAGAAAAATATCTGTTAAATTTTTTTCTTCGGATTAAATCAATAGTATAAAGGTATATTTCTCATTGAGAAATTTATGAAATTACAGGTGTTACGTTCTCACGATAGTATCATGTATCATTCCTGCGTTAAATGAAATTACATAATACGCTAAAATTTACGCCAGAAAAAGGATGCCATGTCTGATCGATCAATGACGAAAGGAGGGGATAAGCATACTCCCGTCGACTGGTTCGACAATCATTCGTGTATCGGACTTAGCTAAGCGATGATCTGTATAAAGACTCAATATTTAGGTCTCAATAGAATTTTATTGCTCGCTATTGGTTTGTGGCCATATCAACAATCTAGACTCACTCAGTTTCAATTTAATTTGCTTTTTGTTATTTTAATGACGAGTATTATATTTCAGGTAAGAAGGAACATAGTATAAGTTTTATTAACAAAAAATTTATATTAATTTGTATCATCATAATTATTTATAATTATTGTTTGTATGTCACCAATTACAATTTAAAAAAAAATAATTATAGCTGACAACATTTATGACAACATTAAAATATACTTCAGATCTCATTGCCACAGTTCTGTCTTCCGCATCTGTGTTTATTATTTTTATGACAAAATATTACACATTTCGTATTAATGTCAAAACTGTAAGTTCACAATTCATAGGATATTCCGTTGTTACATTAAAAATATTTCCCAATATTTGTTATACATATATACAAAAATGGCACATAATATACATATATACAAACTGGCATATAAAGTTAGCAAATAATAGGTAAAAAAGTTGTGGATACAAGTCCAGCACGTATGTGATGAATTAAAAGATAAAAATGAAATTGCTATCATAGAAAAATATGGCTACATTGCAAAATATTATACAATTACACTTACAGGTAAGATAATATTTTTACATTTTTACATATAATTATGTTTTTTCTTATTCATCATATATAGTAATAAATGTGTGTTTTTAAGTCAATAAAATCACAAATAGTTATCAATTGCTCAATAAACGTTAATGGTGGTGGAACTAAAAAAATATTAATATTTTATGACATTTATACACATGTAAATATACTATATGTAAAATAATTTTAATGCTTTATATTGTAATAGAAATTCAAATAACAATTATTTTCTAATATTTTTAGTATTTGGTATTTGCGCATTGTTTGGTATTCTTATTATTCAATATTGGATTATATCTGATAATGTTCTATCAATGAACGTAACTCAATCACGTCCCATGCCTATTGTAACAGAATATTTTGTTGACGAAGAAAAACATATTTTTTTAATTCTATTACATATGAATCTTGGAGTATTTATAGGTGGAATTGCAATGGTAGGAACTGGAACAATATTTATTGCATATTTTAAATTAATCTGTGGAATGTTTAAAATATCCAGGTATAAAACAAATCTGAAATAGTTATAAAAATTTAAGTCGTGCACGAAATTGTATTAAACAAATGTGAAGATAGAGATTCTTTACAAAGCAAAAAATATTTTATTAAAAATCTATATTATTTGCAGTTATCGTTTTGAATGCGCAGTGAAAAACAATATTCTGCAAAATACTACGTTGAAAAACGAAATTTTAAGATCCCAAGATTTAATTTGTGCTATAGATATACATCGGCAAGCCATAACGTTAGTATAACCATATATAATGATATATGCGTGTAATATATGCAGTAACAATTTGTTATTTCTGTAGATTACCTAAACGCTTCTTATCCAAATTTGGGACAATGTTTTTCATTTTAGCACATCTCTTTGTAGTTTCATTGTGTTTCAATTTTGTCCGAGTAAGTTTCGAATTTTATATTGATTGAACAAGAATTAGATATTTCATAATATATTCTAAAAAAATTTGTGCTGCATGAAAAAATCCTTTTGTTGATAATTCTTATTATTTAAACTCTTGTAATAATTTCATATAGGTAAATTAATTTTTAGTCTTAAATATTAAAAAAAATAAAAACGTAAAATAACGACTAAATATCATAAAAATGCAAAAAGTATTAGCAATTATGACATTTATATTTCAGATTGTTCAGATTCTGTTCTCCACGCAAGCTATTGAAACAGCTTTATTGCCTGCGATATTTGCAGCTATTAATATTTTATATTTGTTTATATCAAATACTCTTGGGCAAAATATGACAGATCACAATAATTACGTATTTGATACCGTGTAAGAAGTCCTCTTTCAGGAAATATAATTACAAGATACATTTTACAGATTTCTGTATCGAAAGTAAATAAGCATTTAATGACACAAGTATTATAACAAATTACGTAAAATGATGAAAATTATTCGTATATTTTCCTGCTTTTCTCTTGAATTATCTATTCTAATCCTTATAATTTCCATAGATACAAAGTTAAATGGTATGTAACTCCTTTACACATTCAGAGAATAATACTCTTCTTATTGCTAAAAGGCGCCAAAAAGTTTACTGTGGATGTCGGATTGTTCTGTCCATCTTTAGAGTGTTTTGCTACGGTAAAGATTATGTAGCGTCTTTTAAAATCTATAACATATATATTAAAATAAATACAAACAATATATTAAAAATAAATATAATAATGTGCACATAATATAATAATAATATGTACATATAATGTAATATAATAATTGTTCTCTTGATTGCAGTTGGTGAAAGCATCGGTATCTTACTTTACTGTTGTATTATCTACACAGTGACGACACCAATGCAAATTAAGTAAGCAAAGTATATTTAAAGTATATAAATAGTATATTTAAAAATAAAATAGTTTTTTATATTTAGAAAGAGAAAATTCTATTTTTGATTGTAAATGTGTTGATGTAAATTAACATAAAGCTGTGCTATTAAGAAAAATTGAAAATGTTCAATGTTTCATTATTCTAACGCATTAAACCATCAGATTTCTAGAAATACGTTAGGATTAGATATTGCAACGTATTTTAACACATGAACTATAAACAAGAGATTTAATTATATTAGTTTATCGCGTGGAAAGTTGAAAATCTATGTAGAAGCGGATTTTCAACTTTGATAAATTTTTACTGTAAAAATAGAAGGCAATATCGAATGAACCTCGTTTCGCGTAGAAAGTTGAAAGTCTATATGGAATTTATGTATTTCTGTGTGATCTCAGAAAATATGTTGTATTCATTAAATGTACCTTCAGCATATATTATAATTAAATAAAACGAAGTTGCTATCATAGTACATACGTTCATGATGATTAATGACTATTAGTTTATTAGTAACATATTGTACAAATTGCATAAAGTAAATTGCAATTACATATTATGCAAACCGAAATAATAAAATAGGTCTAAGTAGAAATTAATTATAAATGAAATAACAAAATAATATAAGATTTTATAATATAATTTTATAATACACACATTTTTATGTACGTATTAAACACTGCAAATCTTGATATATGGTAGAAATTTCACCAACAAAAATGTTTTCTGATATTTTCTAATATTATCACCGCATTTACTGGCCAATATTGATCAAATATTCTTTTTGTTTTACCAAAAACTTATTTCAATTATATGGTCTTATACCAACTATATTATTATAATAAAATATTTTTATATCGATTAGGAAAACTATTTCTATTTTATTCTATTGCACATCAATGTAGAAATATATATCGGATTCACTGCGATATTAAAACATAAATAACGATAAAGTTGATAAAGATCGAAGATACAAATTTCGTTCTTTTGAAAATAAAATACATCCCGTGGGTAATATTAAGATAAACACTAAAACAAATTGTAACATTAAAGTTTATAATGATGTTTAAAACTAATTGTAAGTTAGCGATATTGTTTTTAAAAGTCGAAAATAATGTAGTTACATGCGAAAAAAATGCACATGCCAAAAGAAAGTAAAATTGTGATAATAACTGTGATTGTGCTATTCTAATTTCAGAATTTCTTTTAAATGCTTCTTCTGCACTTTTTCTGAAAGAAAAATACCTGTTAAATTTTTCTCTTCAGGTTAAATCGATAGTGTAGAGGTATAACTCTCATTGAGATATTTTTGTGAAATTGCGAGTGTTATGATCTCACGGTAGTATCATCATGTATTATTAAACAAAATTACATAACGCGTTAAAATTTACGAAGAGAGAGGCCATAGAATTCATAATCGATCAATAAAGAAAGGAGGAGATAAGGGTTGACTCGTTGATTGTTTCAACACTCATTCGTATACCGAACTTAGCAAAGTGATGATCTGTATAAAGACTCAATATTTAGGTCTCAATAGAATTTTACTGCTCGCTATTGGTTTGTGGCCATATCAACAATCCAGATTCACTCGGATTCAATTTAATTTCCTCTTTACTATCTTGATGACGAATATTATACTTCAGGTAAGGAGAAATTTAGTAAATAATAGTATGATGTATTAATGCATAACAATTTTTACTAACAAATAATTTGTATGAATTTACATCATCTATTTTAATTATTTATAATTACATTACAATTCAAAATAATTACAGTTGACCACATTTATGACAGCATTAGAATTTACTGCAGATCTTTTCGCCACAGTAATATCTTCCGCATCTTATTTTACTATTTGTATGATACAATATTACACATTTCGTCTTCATATCAAAACTGTAAGTTCATAATTCATAAGATATCTGTAAAGGAGTTGTATTAAAAAATATTTCTCAATATTGTTATATATAAAGGTAGCATATCAATTATTTAAATAACAGATAAAAAAGTTGTTGATACAGCTTCAGCAGACATGTAACGAATTAAAAGATAAAAATGAAATTGCTATCATAAAAAAATATTGTTACATTGGGAAATATTATACAGTTGCACTTGCGGGTAAGAGATCAATTTTTACATTTTTACATATAATTATGTTTTCTATTTAACATATTTAACATATAAGTTAACAAGATTTTAATCAAATAGATGACATACATTTTTAATATACATATATACTTATATAATTCAAATTTATTTGTAACATCTACAGAATGACTCAAAACATCCTCTATACTCGTAAGAAAGTTTCATAGAATGGATTAAGATGAACAAAAAAGAATCCAATACTGTTTTGCGACATTCGCAAGAATTGAGATATTAAAAGGCAAACGAATGAGATTGCGCGAAGACAAGCCTTTTAGTCGCTCGAGTTATAGCACAACCCAATATATCAAGCATTGACTGCCAGCACGTGACACGGAGAAAGAGTGATAGCGATGTAGTCACGGACAATGGCACGCAATTGTTTTTCTCGTCGTATGTTGGCAGCTAATGCTTGAGTGGGATACACTGGGCCGTGCTAGCGCCTGAGCGACTCTATCGCTTCTCTCATATCATTTCAGTATGTTATCATTCATTCGTCTTTAACACTTAATATTTCGATTATTATTGCGAATTTCGCAAAACGATATAAACTATTTTGTTCATCTCAATCCGTTCTAACTTTTTACGATTAGTGTAAATTTGTAAAGGATAGCTCTGAAATAGTTTGAATATCTTTTGATGTATTTATGTGATATTTATATAATATATGTAGCAAATATGCTCCTATGTTCAATAAAATTACAGATCAATTGGGCAATAAACATTAATGATAGTTAAACTAAAAAATATTAATATTTTATGACACATGTAAATATACTACATGTGAAATAATTTTAATGTTTTACATTGTACAACAGAAATTCAAATAATAATTATTTTCTAATATTTTTAGTATGTGGTATTTGCGGAACATCTGTTCTTGTTTTCGCTCAATGTTGGGTTATATCCAGTAATGTATCGATAAACGCTACTCGATCACATCGCTTACAAATCGTAACAGAATATTTTGTTGATGAAGAAAAATATTTCTTTTTTATTTTTCTACACTTAATCGTTGTAATATATATAGCTACAGTTGTGATGGTAGCAACAGGAACAATGTTTATTGTATGTTTTAAATTTTTTTGTGGAATGTTTAAGATAGCCAGGTAAAAAAATAAAACTGATATTCCACAAAAATTTAAGTTATAGATAAAACTGTGTTGAATAAATGTGAAGATAGAGCTTATTTTACGAAAACAAAAAAATATTTTATTAAAAATCTATATTATTTACAGTTATCGTTTTGAACGCGCAATGAAAAATAATATTCTCCAAAATATTATGTTAAAGAATAAAATTTTAATATCTGAGGGTTTAATTGACGCTATAAATGTTCATCGTTTAGCCTTGAAGTCAGTATCCGTACAATGATATATGCGTAGGATGTGTAGTAAATGCAATAACAATTTCTTATTTTTGAAGATTACCCAAATACTTCATATCCAAATTTGGAGTAATGTTCTTCATTTTAGCACAGCTCTTTGTAATTTCATTGTGTTTCAGCTTTGTTCGAGTAAGATTTTATAATGATTTTATTTTGAGTCTTGAACAAGAATTACATATTTCTTTTTAGAATATGTAATTCTTGAACAAGAATTACATATTCTAAAAGTATTTATGCTACATAAAAAATACTTTTAAAGATAATTTTTACTATTCAAATTCTCGTAACAATTTCATATAAATTAGTCTTGATGCTTATAGTTTCAAAGAAATAACAAAAGAAATAAAAACATATTGTAAATTAAGTACAATTAAGATGCAAAAACTTGTTTGCAGTTATGATATTTATATTTCAGATTGTTCAGATTCTGTTGTCCACTCAGGCTATTCAAAGAGCTATAGTGCCTGTAACAATTGCAGCTATTAACATTTTATATTTATTTATATCAAATTCTCTTGGGTAAAATATGACGGATTATAATAATTACGTATTTGATACCGTGTAAGGGTCCCTCTCTCGAAATATAATAGCAAGAAGATACATTTTACAGAGTTCTGTATCAAAAGTAAATAAGTACTTAACGTACATAAGTATTATAATAATTACGTAAAATGATGAAAATTATTCGTATATCTTCCTGCTTTTTTCTCAAATTATCTATTCTAGTTCTTATAATTTCCATAGATACAAAGTCGAATGGTATGTAACTCCTTTACACATTCAGAAAATAATACTTTTTTTATTGCTAAATGGCTCTAAAAAATTTACTATAGACGTCGGATTGTTCATTCCATCTTTCGAGTGCTTTGCTACGGTAAGGATTATATAATGTTTTTTGAATATATAAGATAATATATTTAATATAAATAGATCGAGTAATAATGTTTTTGACTACAGTTGGTGAAAGCATCGGTATCTTATTTTACTGTTGTACTATCTACACAATGGCGAGATAAATCAAATGAGCACACAAGGATAGTATACTTAAAGAAGATAAAATAGCATTTTTTTTACATTTAGAAAATAGAAAATTATATTTTTGACTATTTAATTTAGCTTGACGTTTTGCTATTAAAAAATAAAAAATGCTTTATATTTAAATATTCTATCATATTAAGACATTAGATCTGTGGAAGCACATTAAGGATTAGACATCTTACATATTGTAATGCATAAATAATAAACAAGAGATTTAATTACACTAGTTTATAACGTTTTGCTCATGAACAATTAAAGGCTGTTTTTTATGCCAAATACGATCCTGTTTACCAAATTGCTCTATTACGTCATAATTTTAAGAATTTTGTAGTTAAAGTTGCAAAAAGGATGTATTTTGATATATTATAACTACGATATGTGATGGTTTAGAGAAGTTTTATTGAAATCAAAATTAAGTATCTTGTTAAGACTTTTAGTCGTTAAAAAGAATTCATTGTTCCGATTATGGTTAAAAAGATATAGATGATTAACATAGAGTTTATAATTGCGTCGAAGTTGTGACTTACATAAATCATTAAAGATCTATTAATATTTGCTAATTATATTTTTTAAACTTAAGACGTTAAAGTTAGTGAATATATTCAATTTAGAGACAGAGTGTATTTTGCGAGAGCACATGACTGAAGTTATGGCGGTGAAAGGAAGGATATGCGCTTGCGTGAACTTTTGTCCTGTCATAAATACCTTTCTTTTCTTTTATTAAAAGAAAATATTCGTTGAAGTTTTCTTGATGTCAAATTGATGTCATAATCATAATTCTTACTACAAAAAGTATTATAAAAATATGAATACGTTTCTAAACTCACAATGGTAATTTGCACATTACACCTTATATTACACAAATTATGGTATTCGCACCATAATTCGCACTAAAATTTACATACAAGAGAAAATATCTAGCCGATCAATAGAAAAAAAGGAGGGATAATTGCACTCGTTGACTTTCGCACAACCAGTCGCATTCCGGACGTCGCAGAGAAATGATACATTTAGAGATTCAAAATTTTAGTATCAATAAAATTCTATTGCTTGCTATCGGCCTATGGCCCTTTCAACAATCTAAACTCACACGACTTCAATCTATTTGCTTTTCTACTATTCTGACAGCGGGTATTTTATTTCAGGTAAGAAAAAATAGAGTATAACAATCACAATATTATATGATAAATCAGCGTTTAGCTATGAAATAGTTTGTCAATTTATATTATATAACATAATGTTATATAAAATTCTAATTATTTATAAGCACAATTAAAAATAAAATTACTGTTATTAGTTGACAACGTTAATGACATCAAAATGTACTTCAAACCTCGTCTGCAAGATTCTATCTTCCGCATCTTTCTTTATTGTTTCATTAGTAAAATACAACTCATTCTGTATTAACATCGAAGCTGTAAGTTGATAGCTTACAGAATATGCCCTCGACGGTATAATTATCTTGGTTGAATGAATTATTCCTGTATATTAAATTTTTTACAATAAATACTATTGTATGTTATATACAAAGACATTATAAAAATTATTGGAATAACAGGTAAAGGATTTACTGATGAACCTTCAGCGTATATATAATCAATTGAAAGATAAAAATGAAGTTGCTATCCTAGAAGAATATAATTGCAATGCAAAACGTTATACAACTGCACTTACAAGTAAAACAATATTCTCAGATCTGTACTTACAATTATTATTTAACATATAAGCTATGAATACCTCAAAATCGGTTTTGGCTCATCATCATATTTTATATACATATATTATTTATTCTATACAAATCTACAAGTATTTGCTATATACATGCGTTTATAATCATTAATAACACATTAATAACAAGACACACAAATTGTATAATGTGAATTACAATTGCGCATTGTACTGATAGAAATAATAAAGTAGATATCTAAATAGAATTATGAATGAGTTAACATAATATAAAATTTTATAATACACAGGGTGTCCGGAAATTCAGGCATTTGGTGCAAGTGATGTTATGATAAGAGAAACAACTTTTTCCTTTAGCTTTTTAATGAATAAGCGCTTTTATCCATGTGATATTTAGGGCCGTCGCGCGCTTCTCACTCACTTGTTCATTTGAAAATAAAGACATATGTAAATAGTAATAAGCTTTACAAGCTAAGCGTCTTATTATTTTAAATGATGCACATGATAATTAAATAATATCACTAAATGTAAATAATAGTTTACTAATTAAATGAGAATACGCCCTGTGTTCCGTCAAAT
The DNA here is from genome assembly GCA_011638315.1 of Tetramorium parvispinum. Classification (NCBI taxonomy): domain Eukaryota; kingdom Metazoa; phylum Arthropoda; class Insecta; order Hymenoptera; family Formicidae; genus Tetramorium; species Tetramorium parvispinum. The sequence goes on along the minus strand of VBVR01002909.1, from coordinate 3,837 downwards.
GCGAAACTCTAGAGCTCGATTCTGTTATTCTCTTGAATAGTTGCTTGTATCAATAATTTGGCCTGTATCAATATTTTTGCCTGTATCAATATTTGTGCCTGTATCAATATTTTTCAGTTTTCGGCCGTTTTGTTGTCTTGCATATTTGCTAATTATACGCCTAGAGTTTGCAGTTCCTCACGTACTCGAATTTCGCGTTCAGTTATCGATGAGCTCTCGACCGAATAACTCCCGTCAACTCGCATATACGAAATAAACGCAGTTTCTCGAATATCTCGGCGCTCGACTGTCTTTTCCGCCCTGAGTTAAGATTCAATAAAATTCCGACGTCACCACGACCAACAGTCCCGCATACTCCTCTCTCATATGAATTTGAAGAACATCCTCGTGGAACACCCTGAATACCACATGGCTAAGAGCGCTTATTCGTTAATTTCAACCTGCTCGCCTGCAAAAACTACTTGTCGGACGGAATTTTGCTAAAAGAAAAAGTTGTTTCTTTTATCATAAAGTATCACGTTACGTGCACCAAACGAGCGAATTTCTGAACAAGCTGTATATAATATAAATGTATGTGTGCGTATTAAGTACTATAATACAAGACTTGATAAACATATATGACAAAAATATTAACAACAAAAACGTTTTCTGATATTTTTAGTATTTGCCGTTATCGCCGCATTTATCTGTATTACGGGCCCATATTGGTCAAATATTCTCGTTGTTTTACCGAAAAACGTATCTCAATTACGTCGACTACCAATTATGATGGAGTATTTTATTGATCAGGAAAAATATTTCTATTTAATTCTATTGCACATCTATGCAGTAATGTACCTCGGATTCATTACAATATTAGGAATAGGAACGCTGCTCATTACATATTTTCAGTATATTTGTGGAATGTTTAGAATAGCTAGGTATGGACATAGATGTAGGAACGAACATAAAATAATTTGAACCAAAATTTATAATTAAACAACACACTGTATTAAAAAAATGTGTGTATGTAAAAGGGTGGTTTTAGCTGAAAAATTGTGTCATTTGCGGTGAGTTGCTTAGTGAGTATAATTACGACACAAACATTTACAGTTATCGTATCGAGCATGCAATAGATATCGACATCCGACAAAATATTACGCCGAAAAGTAAGATCTTGATGACCGAGGGCATAATTTGTGCTGTTGATATTCACCGACAAGCTATGAAGTTTGTATTCTCATCCACAATATATATGTATAATATACATGTAATATGTTTAGTAATATATTTTTGTTTTTGTGAAGATTGTCTAGACATTTGCTGTCCATATTCGAGGTAATGATGTTTTGTTTAATAGTATGTGGCGTGGCTTGCTTAACCCTAAATCTATTTCAAGTAAGTCTTCTATTTTGTATTATAATGCTTTTATTATTATGTTCGGAAATTATACGTATTAATATATATAATGTATTACTATTCAGTAAGTAAATGGCAAGAATCGACAAACTGCCAGAGTTATAAACCTCCAATAACAATTATTATACATGATATACAAGTGACGAATGCAACTTTAAATAACTGTATATATCATTGAAATAAAATTCATGAATTGAGAGGACGCATGATATTATAAAATCCAATAATACGATTGCAGATTGACATTATAAGTTTACTAATACTTTTTAAATTTAACGAAAAAAAGTTGCTAATCTATAATATTCATTAAACAGTCTTCGTAATTATATTACATTCTTTTTATTATTTCTCTGCAAAATAACTTTCCAATACAAGTCAATTTATTTGTACCCTCAGTTTTAAGGAAATAACTTAAGAAAAACGAAGTTTGAGTAACTAAATATTATTTATAGATTAATAATAAAAAATATTTATGCAAAAGATTGATGATTTTCATAAAATTTGTATCTTAGATTTTTCAGATGGCTTCATCTGAAAGTGATATCGATGAATTTTTCTTGCCGGTGCTATATGTATCTGTTAGTATTTTATACATGTTTATATCCAACTATATTGGACAGAATGTAATAGATCACAATAATCACATTTTTTTTACTGCGTAAGAAACATTTCTTGAGATAAATATAAGTGTCTTTGAATAATCTGAGATGTAGAATATAGGTGCAGAACAAATTAACATAAATGCTAAAAATGATAGTATGAAAAAGTTTTTTTTATCAATTAGCGATTCGTTATCCGTGTACAATTTCATAGGTATAACGTTCGGTGGTATAGAGCTCCGTTACACATACAAAGAATGATACTGTTTCTATTACAAAGAGATGCCAAGGAGTTTACTTTGAATGTTGCTGGATTATTTAATGCATCTATAGAATGTTTTGCCACGGTAAGATGATATAGAGTACCCTAAAAGTATTAATATCAGAAATGTATGTTATATAAAGTAAAACATTCTTAATTATAGTTGGTTAAGTCTTCAGTATCTTACTTTACTGTCATACATTCTACACGATGACGAAGCAAATAAATTTAACAACATAGTGAAAATATAATTAATGAAAAAGCAAGTATTTATGTTTAGAGAATCTAAATATTAATTTTTTGAAAATACAGGTACTTATGAAAAATTATTAAGAAACATATAAAAGATTATTCAAATCAACATATTAGTACATTAGGTTTCTATGATGCATTGAACATATACTTTTTTTATTGTACTTTAGACAAAAACGAAGATGTGTATATGTATATTTATTTAATTTAGAAATTTATTGCGTAATTTCTTGTTGAACATTAAATATTTATAGTAAAAAATGAAAAAGAATATATATTACTATATAAAAGAAAAGAATAAAAGAAGAATATTACTAGTAGTAGATGATATAGACAATTAGACGTGAATATTTAATATTTGTTACAAATATTAAATATTGCATGCTATAATATTAAACGTGCTATTTTAATTTAAAAAATTGGAAAGTTGTATATTTATTTAATCCGGTCATTTCCAAATTGTGACTTTACCAAGTAAATCTGGCATCGTAAAAAACATTTCTATTAAAATTGGGGAATATATCAGTCAGAGAACAAGTGTATCCTACAAGTGCGCGTACTGGAATGAAGTTCCAGCGTTGAAAAGAAGGAAATGCGCCTGCGTGAATTTTCTGCGTAAATAGATCGATCTCATGGGAAAGACGCATCCGTCAAATTACTTTCAGCGGCAAATCGGTTGCGGAAATTCGTATTATAAGAAATTTATTCAATTGTGTGTGTTCTGGCGTATTTGCATAACTGTGTGTCATAGTAAAAATTAGGTTATTGTATAGAAATTTATAACAGAAGACGAGAGACATGAAATATTTAATCTAGTAAAAAAGAGGATAAACGCAGAAACGTCAATATTTTCGCAGTAATATTTTTGAGTTTGCAGAGAAATGATCTGTATTGAGAGCCAACATTTTAGCCTTAATAGGATTCTTTTGCTTCTTATGGGCTTGTGGCCCTATCAACAATCAAAATTCATTCGTCTCCATTTTATTTTGTTTCTTGGTGTTTTGACAACTACTATTTTGTTTCAAGTAAGGTAATAATATTACTATTATTAAGATTTTAATATTGTTAAAATAAGCTATAAATATTGTAATTTATCTAGCAATCTCTTTTAGTATAATGTATAAAATTTTATTATTATTATTTTAATTAAAGAGTAATTATATGTATATGCGTGTATAATTATACATAATTTATTTTGTATCTGTTTAGTTACGGTTATACGATTACGATTATAAAACATTTTCTATTATTAATATATATATACAGGGTGTCCTGTAATTGGCGCGACAACTCTCGTGAGCAGGTAGAGCGGGCGAAACCGAGTCG
>VBVR01002908.1:0-19980 GCA_011638315.1 Tetramorium parvispinum | reverse complement strand
CTTGTATATATACTTTTTATATATACTTGTATATATACTGTGGTAAAAAACTGTATTTGTACCTAATTTTATCGTCATTTGCTAATGTAAATACCACATAATCCTAGTAAAAAGTTTGCACACATGTACGTTTGTTATACAATGCAAATACTGTTATATATACGTCAAATATACGTAAACTCAAAGCGCGAGGTTAACCAGAATATTTGATCAATTCTACAAAATTTTCTGATTCGTCCGTTTTTAACCAGAATTTTTTTTCAGTGTATGAAAGAGAAATGGACCTTGCGTTGACACAAATTTAAGGACACTAATGTAAACTGGAAGCGTGACTCACCGTCAGGGACCGCGTGGCTGGTCATCAGGAAGTTCACGCAGGCGGCGCCGGTGCCGTGTCCCACCAGCGTGACGTTTTTGGGATCGCCCCCGAAATAAGCGATGTTCTCTTGTACCCAGTGTAACGCCGCGATCTGGTCCATCAGACCATAATTCGCCGGCGAGCGTAAGTGCGAGTCGGTGTTGGCGTTTAGAAAGCCTGCAATCAAAACAAGCCCCGCTTATGGTCAGCGCGACGCTCTCCGGTGTCCATTATCGACGGTTACGGCTAGTATAACATCATCGTGATCGCACCGGAATTACCGTCGATGGGCTTAACTCCAATCGTCGCATGTCGCGGACTATCGAGTGACAGACGAGATAAATCGCGGGATATAATGAAATTGGGATTAATCGTTAATCTCAATGGGAGAAGTGAGAAAATAAGGGAGATCTAAAAGTATAATTACACTTACTCATTAGTTATTTCCATACTTAAAGATATAATTAAAGATGTAATAACGAGAGACAGAGAAAGAGATAATAAAGATGTAATAATGTTTAATCTTTTAGAGCGTCGCGTCGGCTCTACACGGTACGCGTACAATTATTCATTACAATAAATAATTATTAGTTTAATGAATTATTGATTGTGTCAAAAATTCCTTTCATGTCTCAAAATTTTACACCAAATTACTTTCATCCGCATTCATTATTAATATAATCTAACTGTGATGTTTTCGCATTCCTCTTTAATGTCATCTTTCATATCATTGAAAGAGATACAGTTATTATTTATTGTTATATAAAATTCTTCGATGAAGAATTCTAATTAAGCTACCTACAATGGATTGTTTTCCTACGTTCTGAAACCAATTATGTCTGAAATCCCCAATACGATTCGGGTTGTTGTGTTACATTTAATTTACGCGCATTCCGTTTCAAGTATTTGGATTTTTATCTTTATTTGTTTACGTGAATTATTTGGCCTACTAGGAGCCTCGGAGCGGAGGGCCCCTCCCCCGCGCGAAAGGGCTAAATGGCTATCGGGAGATGTAGAGATTGGCTCGTCTGGCGAGCAGCCGGGGATGATTTAGTGCTCAGACGCGTATCACGTTCTACTTTGTATATCGTTTCGCCGAGCGAGATATCGCTATCAATTGGCGGAGCCGGTGGCGATATTTATGACGGCCGGATGGCGCCATTGGCAACAGTCTTACCCGATTTGTCGGCTTCGGCATTGCCATGGTACGCAAACCGGTCCTGGACTTGGTCCTCGTCGAAATACATTCGTCAATGGACCGACTTTATTCTTTCCCTTCCGCTTCCGCCGAATAAATCTCGATCCGTAAATCTGCCAGTCGTCCAGATTGTCGTTGCATATTTATTCCGGTATTTGTTCCATAGTTACGTGCCATAGTTTTTTACCCTTTACGGTTGAATAAGGGAAACACCGCGCGCAGTACCGCGATACGAGGAAATTTCAACTCCATGCGCCCCGAATAGTAACGAGATGATTCCAGTTAAGTGCTTTTCATTACATTCTACAGTAATTATGGCTATTTTCTTCTTTCTCTAGATCCAATTGCAGAGTAGAATATAGGAACAAATTGTGGCGCGCGCGCGCGCGCGCACACGCATGCAATTCCCGGTTTTTACTATTCTCGTATCAACGGGAATTAGTAACGAATTTGTATTTCTAGGCGAAAATTATTCTGGAATTATTCAATTATTAATTTATCTAATTAGGTGAAGCCGGGAATTATCAGTAGTGTCAGCTATCCATGTAGTCAATTAGATCCAATCTCTTTTAATATAGATGGAGGAGAGAATTAAATTAGCGCTAAATCGAATCAGGCCTTGTCCTTCGAGGGTAGGTTTCCCGCCTTTTCTTTACCTTTCGCTCGGTCAAATTAAATCGCGAGCGACGATTGTTATTGCTGGCAGGTTCGGACGTGATATTTCACCTTCCGCAATAAGGCGCCGCGCGCCCCTCGTCGTCCCCCCGAAACGCCGACGCGCCATTAAATTATCCATCATATTTACCCGCCGACATACTAGAGATTGTTCTTCGCGGAGCTAAGAGGATTATTCCCATTATGAGCCGCCGTGTATATACTTGCCGGTGCACATTAACTTTAGGGCACTCGGTGCCTTAACAAGGGAGGCGTTACTGTCGCTAGGATCTAGGTCAACGATGTTGCGCCGACTGTTTCCCGCCGGCCTTGCCAAATCGATAATTTCGGAAAGCTATGCTGAGTGGAAAAACACCCACGACTTTCCCCCCTTCTAACTTCCTGCGGGATTACGTAAGATCACGCAGGTGGATCCTTACAAGATTAGTTGGGATTAGGAGTTTCCACAGGTAGTTCAATAATTCGTCCAATCGAATTGGGAATATTCGTAGCTTCTCCTTATTTCTTCCTGGTTCCATCATCAGGTCAGTGTTTCCATTAGAGTGATCTAAAATTTTATTTTTTTTCCACATTCTACTTAAATTTTCCCGGTATTTTCCCTCGCATAAACAAATTGTATTACCCCAGATTATTATTTAAGAGTAGCTCATGTCCAAATTCTTTGATAAAGGATTTTGAAAACTTATATTCTGATTAATTATTTTACTTCCTTATTAGTTTTAATGTTATCCTCGTGTTAAACAAATGCTATCTTAATGAAAAAAGAAAATAGATTAAACCAGTGTACATACAATTTAATTGATTAAAAATGTATTTTTAATAATAAGAAATGATAAACATCCTTTAAAAATAAAAATTATTGATCTTTTAAGTAAATTTTTTTATTACAAAAATGATACAAATTATAAAATTTAATGTTTATCTTATTAATTTGAAACTTAACAATATACTTATATAATCTACGTATATAATCTAGGTATTTTTCAATATAGCTCGTATAGATGAAAGCACTATCTCTAAACTTCTTATTGGTCTTGGAATTTGAGCCTCTAATGAGATACTCACAATTAGAGACAGTGCTCTTATTTACACTAGCTGCACTTAAAAAGGAATTGATTAATGAGGATAACCGTATTATCTTTTTGATTTGGTTGAATTTTGATAAATTTTCAGTTTTCCCTTCTTTCCCCGAAATGTTCAAAAATCCCCCGAAATGAGAAATTTTCCCTCAAGGAAACACTGTCCTGGATCTCTCACAGTTGAAAGTTTTATAGAAGACCGGATTTTCACCGCTCGTTGTATCTATACTCCTAAGACTTCTATTCAATAGGACACGTTAGTGATGCAATCTGGTATCGACCGGGTTGTTAGGAGGTGCGATTTTCGCACCACCTCCAGCTCGCTCTTTGGATTTTTGCGACGCTGAATTTCCTGGAGGATTAGAATCTTCCTGGGATTCTTGGTGTAATGGGACGTTTGCATCGCCTCGTACAATCTTTCCCCATCTTCACGATGGCCGCGACATCTCCTCGTCTCGGCTTCTAAGTTTCTTCCCCGAGCCACGTCTGGTCCGATTCAATAACGATTCTCTCGCGCTTCGCACTTGGAAAATGGGGGGGTGGGCGGCGAGGGAGAAAAAAAGCGCACAAAGCTCGTTCGCGCCCGCTCACACGCACCGGAGAGGTGCGAGAACATGAAAGCGGAATAGAAATAAAGCACCGGTCATGTCCCATTTGATATTCAACCTCCGGCGTATCTGTCGCGCGGCGCTTCCGCGTCTCCCATTCTTCTCGTTACAATAGAACTGCTGAACGCTATTCGTTGATTTAAATTTTCCGGTACACGCTGCTATACACGCGCGCAGGTGGATGGGAATAGGGCTCGGTGGATCGCGCCGGTCGACGCGACGCTCACAAAGCGCCGCGTCATTTTTCCGAAACGAAGGAAAATGGAAAAAAATGGCGGGGGGGAGGGGGGCGAATGCGCGCCCGCGCGCGAGGAAAACTGCGGTCGCTGCGGAGTGGAATTTCCTGGGTGTCACCATTCTAGTAGCTGCGGGTTTTTTTCTCGCGGCTCTTTTTGTTTTTTCATTCTGCTATCGACAGAATCGAGTTTCACAATTTGGATTCACTATTTGTTGTCATCGTACGTCCACCCCTTTACTTTGATGAGGAAATGTACGCTTTAATGCTGCTTGTCTCGCCATTTCCATGTTTTATAATAACAATAATTAATCAATGACGAAGCCTTGAGATAATTTTAACAACAAATCTAAAGCGAATTGGGAATATTCGTAGCTTTTCCTTATTTCTTCCTGGATCAGTGTTTCCACTAGAGTGATTTAAAATTTCACTTTTTTTCCACATTTTACTTAAATTTTCCCGATACTTTCCCTCGAATAAACAAATTGTATTACCCCAGATTATTATTCAAGAGTAGCTTATGTCCAAATTCTTTGATAAAGGATTTTGAAAACTTATATTCTGATTAATTATTTTACTTCCTAGCGTACAATTTAATTGATTAAATCAAATCTAAAGCGTCGCCCGAGTAGAGCAGAAAGTCATAATAATCATTATATAAAGTCATAATGTCAAAGTCAACCCTTAAATGACATCAAAACGACAAAAAAATGATCAAGTTATGATTGAAAGGTGAATTCCGTAATCATATTCTCGTCATTTTGATGTCACTTTGATACTATCATGACCTCCTGTTCTACTCGGGTTCTTTCTGAGATCTTTAAATCCCTCCATTCTGCCTGAATTTTTCATCTCGTGGTTCTTAATTCTTTTTCGTTGAAATCTTAGGGCGAGAGAGGGCTTTCAAACACCCTGTATGCAATGAGAGTGATGGACGAGAGAACGCGGGGCTCGCTGTCGCGCCGAAGTGCGGGATGAGAGAGCGGGAGAGCGTGAGAGAGAGAGGACGGTAAGGGCAGGAGAGAGGGAGCGGAGTCAAGAATTTAGTTTGGTGAAACGGAAGACCTGGCCGTAATGAGTTTCCTATTAGATTTGGTTGCCCGGGTTGCCAGGCAACAAGCCGGGTCGTCGGAACTTGCAATCCCCGTGGCGTTCGCGGCCAAGTTCTCGCCATCGTTTCTCCATGCTCTTCTACTTTTTTTCTGCGGCTTCTTACCCGACGTCGACCCGAGCGAGCGTCGCACGTCAGACGTCACGGGGTAACAAATTCTATCTAATGGGGGTAACGTCTCGCGCGTAAACGCGCTTGCGATCGTGGCAGCCGTCTGCACCTCGAGTACGTGTTTTGAACTAATTGACCGGTTTCAAGTACCGGTTGCACCAACACCGACTTGGGTTGGCCGTCTCTTTCGCGACCGCAGCTCCCAGTCTGGACATTTGCCTATGGATAGAGCGGGAAAATGGAGTAAACACACTTAGCGTTAAGTGACGTCGGTGTAACCGGCCCTAAATAGCTAATGAGCTACGGTCGACTGGCTCGTTTCAAACCTTAATTGCTGCGAGGAAGCGTTTCACACCATTAAGCGAGCAACTAACATATGTGATTTATCTGAGTTCCAAACAGTTCGCAAAAGTTATATCTGACTCAGCAATCGAGATTAATTATCGAGGTTTAGGGTAGAGGAGTCGGAAGAAAATATGGAAACTAAGAAATATATATTAAAAATCTCAGAAATTAGCAATCTACAAGAAGTGGAGATAAAAAAAAATGAAATCTGCATTTAAGTATGGAAATAAAAGTAGATTTTTTAAAGAATTAAAAAATCGCAAAATCTACAAGACAAACCGGAAATATAAAGAAATAGAAAAAATTAGCATCCAAGTGCGAAGCTCTAGCGACTGGAAGATCCTGAAAGTTGGAATCTATTACTCAAACTGAAACTCGAAGGAGTTAAGAAACTATTTTAAGAACCCAAGGAGATAATATGTCAACAACTTAGGGGCTGGATCTTCAAACGTCTATTCACGTCCAAGGATAGGCAAAAATACAGGAATCCACCAGCACCTAAGAATCCCAGGTCCAAAAAACAGGAGATTGGGTTCTCCTGAAAATCCAGGATTCCAGGGCTGAAGGGATCTCAATGTCACCGAATTGGAACCGAAGGCATCTGTCATGACTTACCCAGAATGCCGAGTCTATAGTTGATGGTGACGACGACGACACCTCCGTAACTTGCCAGGACGCTGCCGTCGTAAGGATTTCCACTGCTCCATTCGTAGCTCTCGCCGTGCACGAACACAATCACAGGATACCGTCTGCCGCCGCCGTCCCTCGCGCCGGCTGTAATCAATAAAATTATTCCGTGATCGATCGGCAGTCTCGACACCTGATAGTTCACCGTCGCGCGGCCTTAAAAGGTCATTTTTCAGTCATTTAAGGTTCTACAAAGTTTTGACAGTCGGGTAAAGAATTACCATGTCCCGGGGAAACGCAAACTTTACCTTTACGAGCAATCGAAAGGTCATATCTTTTAAAATTGTGAATTATTGCGCGTCTACAAATTTGCAATTTGCAAGCGACTAGTGCTGTTAGCAAAAACAGAATATATTTAGAAAATTTATATATGCCCATTGAAAACAAATTCTGGTTAAAAACGGACGAATCAGAAAATCTTGTAGAATTGATCAAATATTATTATAACAGAAATTCTGGTTATTATAAATAGAATTTAATTATTATAATAAAAATTCTGGTTGTTACAAATAGAACTCAATAATTTGTATAAGTTACAAAGTACTGAGATCTATTTACAATAACCAGAATATTTGATCAATCCTAGTGGATTTTCTGATTCAACATTTTTAATCAGAATTTTTTTTCAGTTCAGAAATTTTTATTTCATCGACGATGAAAAAGCATACTGTTATCTTCAATAAATGACTAAAAAATAAAATGTATCATTTAATAATAAAACAATCAGATAGAGTTGTAATTTAATCTCTAATGCTATCGCAAGTAAAGATAAATAAAAGTGCGTGTAATACGCGAAAGGGTTTCGATGCTCATTCGAGTCCCGTGTCTAATGGACAAGCCATTGGGCGACGCGCTGCCTATCGCTTTTGATGTAATTAAAACAAGCGGCGGCGACGGCGGTGACTCGCACACACGAAAGGGGTGCGTCAATCTGATTTACCATGGTAATGCCGGAAGGGTGAACACGCGAGGGTGATCGCTCGGCCAGACCGAGCACCGGTCATAATTCAACAAATCACGCGTCATCATCCTCGCGATAGCGACCCGCATCACGATCACCCTGTTGCCTTCTGCATCCTTTGACCCCTTCCCAACCACCCTCGTGAAACGTAACGACTTTATGACAGGTCTCATCGATTAGCTTATAACTGGTCCATGTAATATTTTTTAACAAAACTGCAATAGTTTCTGTCTTCGGATTTGTTTTGATTGTTAGAAGGATATTTTGGATTTTGTCTTCTTTTCAGTGCCGGAAAGCCTTGAAGTTTTATATACAATTTTAGAGTTGACTTTAGACGGTTTTTCGACTCGAGATGTTAAAAGCTGTAGTCCAAGAAATATTTAATTAAAGCTGAACTTAATTTTTTCCCTTCAAGATTAATTTTCTTGAATTCTTGAAAAATATATAATTTAAGCCAATAACGTAAACTCTCTCGAATATTGCGCAAGAAGGGGGATTTTGGTATTCATTTGCACTCTTGATAGTTAATTTGCTGAAAAGATCTTGCAAGAATAAACCCATCGCGGAAAATGGACAGCGCGAAATGCGATTAGGGGAGTAAACGGTCGCTTGATTGCCGGCTGTGCTAATTAAGTGACCGTCCAGAACGATGACGATTCGGTGGCGAAATCAATTAATGGACCGCAACTACGTCGGCTAATTATTATTTTCATTATCGTCCTTGTAGCTTCCTCACATGCTTCCTAATTGGCGACTCCGCCGATTGTTCGAAATACATGTCCCCAGATGTGTGTTATCCACTAAAGCCCATTTTATACGACATGGGAATTCACGGGAGAATTCTGTCACTAATTGTCGACGTGTAACGCCGGAAGTGCTGAAACCAGCTAGCTTCTTGCACTTTTTTTCGGAATTTCTTAATGCTCTACAATCTTTTTATGCGCAAGAGAATAATCCTTCTTGTAGAAGAGATTAATGGAGGATGAAGTCTACCTTGATATTTCTATTTCTAAATATTACAACATAACTTTTAGCATTAAAAAAAATTGCATTTATTTATTTTAATACTAGATATTAAATAATAAAAAATTTATGATTTATAAACTTTTGAGAGTTTCTCTAAAAGTTTAGTAATATTCGAAGCCTTAAGGCTTGGAAAGCAAATACAAGACTGAGAAAATTTACAATATTCGAGAATAAAAATTGGAATCGAGATAAGAAGACCACGAATGCAAAAGGGGGAACGCGATTTATCTGTAAACGCCAATTTTCGGTATCAAATCCGTGAATCCCAGAATTTCGAGGTATTGAAGGATTTTGCAGTCGTAGTTTTGCGTTTCTCGTAAACAAAGAGTAAGAATCTCATTTCCCCGGTTGCGCGGTAAGGAAAATCGGGATTTCAACTTATATTATTCGGCCTCGTGGCGGTCGCAATACATTATTTCGGCCGTGAATAAATTTACAAGCGCCCTGTCAATATTTGATGCGATCCACAAACAATTTGCCGGGGCGCCTCTAACGGACTTTACATATTCATAAAGCGGTGCTCCGTAGTTTGATATTATGGATGGTAAACGAGAACTACCTGCGTTCCCGTTAGATCGCTTTATTTTGCAAACTCGATATTGCATCCGCCTTCTTAGCAATGCCTCCTTTAATCCTTTCGGTCTCTCGGCAAATACCGCCGACAGAGAAAACACATTGCACATCCGTCACGCGGAAAAATCGAAACTTTTCTAATCCGGCTCGATTCTACGTTATCGAGATTTAATTTTAACTCCCTCGTCACCGTAATGCACGGAAAAGCATGCAAAAGCAATAAAAGAAAACTTATTAAAACACAAAATGTGGCTTCAATTTTTTTCCAATTAAGCAGAATGAAATAAATATCGAAATTTCATTAAATTTGAAAATTACCGCAATATTTGATATCCTAAATTGGACGGGTTAAAAAAATAACATTTTTATTAAATTCCAATAAATTATTTCTATGCGTCAATAAATATGTGAATATTAAATGTTCATTTGTTATGAAATTCAAGGAATTTTATATCACAGGAACCGGAGTTTCTTTCTCTTTCATCGTCACAATATTTATTATACTTAAATATCCTTTCATCTAATTTAACTTCTAATTCACAGTTTCACCTCTCGGACTATATTTCATTCTTTACAGTTTCGAAACACGCTACACGTATACAGATGTGGAAAAAAAGAGGAGGAGAAAGAGAATACGAATGGAGAGACATGCAAAACTGAAAGCGGTAGGGTTAACGTCAGGATAAACCTGCACAATGATGCGCGGCAAGGTCGGGTGCAACTGCAGTGCTGCGCACTTTATCGCGTCGTCCTGCGAGTTACAGTGACACAAGCAGGATTACGGTGTACAGATAAGGACGGCGGTGCGGTTATCACGGCTGCATTCATTGCTTGTATTCACAGCGGGAATCGCCGCGGTAAAAGCTTGCATACAGTCCAGGAGTGACGCGCACGCCGGATACGCTCGTCTTATTAGAGATGTCCTCGCGACTGCTCTATGTAGCCACTCAGGACAATGACGGTTATCGTCCTCGTGAATCTTATTGCCTCGCCTTTCCCCCGAATTCCTGCGCAGGATAATTGTTTGCGCCAGATAAAGAGGATCCGACAATTGCGCGAGATAGAAGAGTTATCAATTCGAGGTACAAGATAGGCTGAAATTTGGAGGATTAATTAAAATTAAAAACGTAATTCCGAACGAAAAATGCATAGAATTGGAAAGTGTCGAGTAGAGTTTAAGGAACGAGAAAATTTTAAAATATACAGGTAAAAAGGACTAAGAATGCGAGCGAAAGAATGGGAATTAAATTGAGAATAAATTGGTTTGAAGAATAAAAGAGTAAGAAAGTTCAAAGAATCAGAGGACTCGATAATGCGACAATCATTGTAAACGTAAACGTCGGAGTTATCGCAGAAAGTTGAAAAATTTTACAACTCCAGGATTCTAAGAGCTAATTATCCGAGAATCCCGGGCATTCGATTCGAGGTTCCTGAAATTCGACGATCCTAAACGTGGCTCTTGTATCGAACTCGTTCCCCTCTGCTACGCGAGGTCCTTCACGATAAATTCTCCTCAATATCGGCTTAACCACCTCCTTGATTCTGCCGATATAGATCCTATCATTTTCCGAATCGACGCGCTACCGGTACGTACATATGGATTTAGCGTCGACGAGGAAAAAAAAATGACATTTTTTTCCGCCGCTTTTGCATCTCATTTTTTGATGCATCTGCGCATTGGGACTACCTATTTTTTCGGGCTGGTTGGAATATCGAGAGCGTTACATCATAAAAATGTCGTTAAAAGTTTTTTATTGCGTCATTATTTTCTTTAATCAAAAAATTCGAAGTGAAAAATTTCCAGAAAAAGAGAATCGGTAGCGTTGGACGATGACACGAGCACGATCGTAGATAGGTTGTCGTTATTTTTATGCCACCGCGTCTCTTGATATGTTAAAAAAAACATGTTCAAAAAGAATTTCTCAAATATCGCTTCTTCTCAGTCCTTTTTTTTTATTTATCTTCCACCACAAACCTTCTTCGTGTAATTTCAAACTTACTTTGTTCGCACTCTTACGTAATAACGCCACTGTCCGACGTCTCTCCGGGCGACATTTGAATAGAAATATAATATCGCACGATTCCGTTTAACCCATTAACTACATGTTCAGTCTTAAGTCCGACACGAGGATCGGATTCTCTTATATCCAGCGGGCAATCTTAAACTCCATGTATCCCTTTTAGCCGTCCTTTACGCTTGCGAGAGAGTGAGCTGGTCTCCATTTGCGGGATCCGTCTCAAAGATATCCTGCGAGATATACTGGGTAGTCGGGAGAATGGAAGAACTTGGGGAATCATTTAAGATTTTCGTACCTTTTGGATTTTCAACCTCCATCCTCTTTACCTCCGCGAGCGCACCGATAAGGGGCGCATAAACGAGCATAAATGAGCTCCGCCATCGGTCGAGATTTCCGCGTCGTAAAATTTCGTTGCCAGATATGTAAAAAAGCACGGCGACGCTTTTTCGTTCGCTCGTTCCGCTCGTTCATTCGTTCGTTTGTGCGGCCCTCACGTAATCGGCCGCATTATGTGCGCCCTCGTCCCGAACAGTTGACGGATAATTTCGGTCGAGCAGCCCGAGGGAAGCTCCGCTATTATCTGGGAACGAGATTTTTCGAGCGCAACTGCCGAGATTTGTGTTTAAATAGTTATGGAGAAGAACGGAGCGTACTTCGACGGAAAAACAATGAGAAACCAAAGGAGCCCGTCCAAATATCATATCTCTTACTCCCACACGACAAAGCGGACGACATTGTAAACGAAATTTTTGCAAATTTAAATTTCAAACGCTTCATGAAATTTCATGTTTCATAAAATTTTTAAATACTTTATGTGCATTAAAATCCAATTTCAAAATCTCGTTATTGCGATATTTAATGTGAAATTAAAATAAGTACTTTTGTCATTAATAATTACAATTCAAGATTATATCGCCGCGATAATTAATATTTTAGAAAATTTCTGAGAGAATTTTGTTGGAAAAATTTCAAGTTTCTTTTTCGGGAAACGTCGGAAAAAGTTTAAATTTTCGAAATGATTGCAAGAAAATATTTTCTGGCGCACATCCGAGTCACGAGATGCGGCAACAGTTGCCAGCGGGAACAATCGATAGTCAGAGACAACTGTGATATGATGTGACGAGCTCGGAGTAGTCCGTAAATTTTCTAGGCAAATGGAGTAATGCTGGAACTGTCTCGTTTCCTCCTCTATCAAATCTAGACATTTTATTATTAAGGAAGGAATTTTTTTGACACATTTCGGATAGCGAGGAATCTTCTCGAGTCGGTCCTCGACGCGGATACCAATTTACAAATAAAGTAAAAATGAGAAATTGCTCGCTAAGTGGCTCGAAGTTGTTGCAACCCTCTTTATTCGCGGTCCGCAAAAGCTTTCGCTGTTAATGATATTTCGTTAATTAGAATCAGAATAATTAATATTAAAATCCCATTTAAACTCTAATTAAAAGCCTTTTCAATGTTCCCGACTAACAATGTCGTAAGAGAGACTTTAGCAGACTGCATTGTTAGACGATAATTGCGCTGTAAATTTTTTTAAATCGTCACAATCTTCTGATAGAAATTTGTGTAACAAGATGCGGGGAATGGCAGTTTGTATAACCAAACAATAAAAAAAGCGATACAGACTACATTGTCCCCTCTCTAAAAAAGAATGCGAAGTTTTGTGTTTCCTGTACGAGAGAACAAGATGGAAAAGCAATAAACGATAACAAAGCGAATGAAATAACTGAAAATAAATAAGTAACGTATTAGTACGGTGTAAGAAACAAGGCTAATATTAATTGAATCTCTATAGAGAAATGTTTAAATCAATAAACGGATATAACAGGCGAAATTCCAAAGTTTGACGATGTTTAAAAAATCCTGCCCCTCCCATTTTTTGCGCAGTGATTTTTTAATACCCCACGTCTCGGGAGCGCTGGGCTCGCGTCGGCGACAAATCTCGAACGGGGGAGAGGGAACACCAACAAAGCGTCGCGATTTTGCTGACAGTGTCTGTCCGCGACGATGGCACTTGATAGATGATAACAACCGGTTCGCCTCTCGCCTACCGGAAGCCATTCACGGCGGCACAGCTGGATGCGAGGACGGTAAACAGCCGTGACGCACGCGGTTTTGGAACGCGAACATAGAAAAACGAAGGGGACCGTAAAAAAAAAGAAAATAATTAATGAGAGCGGGGCTATTGTCGTGTATCGTCCTACCTGATGATGGATCGCGATGGGGTTATCGGCGCGAGCTCTCATCGCCTGTCCGCTTGATGATGACACGTTTATAAAGCGGATTTTCCGCATGCCGACATTGCGCGCTTGACATTAAAAAGACCATCCACGGTTTATCAAAAATATTGTTTATTTGAAAATAAAGTTTATTTTTATAAGTTATTTGTTGGAACATTAGCGGCGTGCAATGTATGTATGTGTAACTGCAGAGAATACTATTAGTAGCAAAATATCGTACTTCAAAAGATTTGCTGGTCCAAAATGTTATTTGTAATACTCAAAATATATTTTGTGTATATAAAAATCTTCCATCCTTAGACAGTATCTTAAAATTGAATTTACAAAGTTTAGTAGAGAGATTAAAATGTTGATTATTTAACGAACTCCAAAAAAGATATAATAGTTCAATCGGAAAAGTCGTCAATGCTGAATAACAAAAACTTAATTAAAAATTAAAATTGGAATTTTAATTAAATTAAAAATAAAAGTTAATTCTATTCTTTTTACTTTTACTGAAGAAGTTCTTTTAATTATAATAACTTTCAAGCTCTAATCAACTCTAATTGAAATCTTTTTAATTTTAATAGTTCGGTAGAAAAATAACATCTTAAAAAGTATCTCATAGCTCTAATGATTAACAAGGGAAAATGCAAGGAAAAAAGTATAGTTTCATCCTTGGCGCAGTTTGCTTCGTATATTTCCGCTTTCCACTCGACGTGTCGTTAATTTTGAACAAGCAGGTTTTCGCACATGTTCTCTCGACTAGCTCGCATAATATACTATCTACATATTTGACTTCCTCTCTGCTAATTTTTTGTGAATCAGACACACTTAAACATTTACGTTTTTAGATGTATATTTTAACTTTTTAAAGTAAAATTAATCACTATACATAATATAGCTACGATATATGCAGGCTCGACTCTTGAACACTAACTTTCCGATTGATTAAAATTGTTTTTCGCTTTGTTATTTCAAGAGAGCATGCAGGTTTGTTCAATTTTCAACGTGCTACAGGAAAAATAAAGCTATATTCATGAGCGCTACGAAGCTTCCTTTATTATTATTTAATATTGTTTCATTTAACTTAGTGTTTTATTTATTACGTCTATCGTTTCAGTAGTATCATTATGTTATATTGGCGTATCAGTTTTAGTGTTTGCCATTTGACACAAAGAGGTACTTTGTTCAATATGGCCTGAAGAGGGTGCCTAAAATATTACTGGCGCTATCGCCCGCCATTTAAAAGAGGAGCATGCCGAAGTAATGAGTGGCGCTCGGCGATCTCATTATAAAATACGTGGCTGAAGCAGATGTTAGATAAATTTCTAATTTACTTATATTAACTTTACTGCGTCAAGCGTGACCCGTTTTAATGGATTAATGTAAAGCAACTATGGCGTCGTGTTCATCCGACCATTCCAGCAGCCATGATAATCCAAGATGCCCATAGCAACTGCCAGATAAGGATAAAACTTCATGGCTAAGTCCATTCTCTAGGACTTAAGTTCGCAAGAAACATAGATAATTTTTAAGAAGATTTAAGAAGATTCTCGATAACTATTTGCTTTCGATATTTTTAACTTCTTTTTTCAATTGTTTATTTCTAAATATATCTTCTTGAGCCGTTTTATGAACAAAGTATGCAAAATGATTGATTTAAATAGTTTACATTATACAATCGACTATTTTAATTTTCAATTATATATTTTAATAATTCTTGTCATTATCCAGATAGAACAGAAAGTCATGATAATGTTAAAGTGCCTTCAAATGCTGTCAAAATGACAAAAAAATTATTAAATTATGATCGATGAATTTTGTAATCGTATATTTTCGTCACTTTGACATTATCATGACTTCCTATTCTACTTGGGTTATTTTAACTGTTTATGTTAAGGATGTATCTGAGCTATCTTCGAAATAGTACAAGTCGATAAAAATTTGTGAGATTGTTCTTTAGCCTTCTTGATGTGCTGCAAAAAAAATTTTAAACGAATCCACTAAACAGTTGCTGAGTAATAACGATTTTAATTTTCACTGATTTCCCACGTATTCTTGTGGAAAGAGACGGTCTTGAAAAATAAAAATATTGAAGAAATGATACCACGGTTTTCAATTTTTTTGTACATCTAGTATACGGATAGATGAAACTATCTACCAAGTTTCAATTATCTTCACTACATCGTTTTAAAGAAATAAATTATAAACTGACATAGTAAATATGCTATCAGTACCACAAATAATGTTGGAAAAAACATTTGTAATATGAAAAATACCTTTCTAGGAGTAAACATAAGAGTCCAATTATAGTTCGAGTTCCTTACATCTAGATTTATTATGCGTAAGATATAGCTACTCAGGTATTTCAAATTTCATGCACTTTTATCTAAAATTGTACCTCAGATACATTCTTAAAAGCAGTCGTTTTTCAAAACAGTAACATGTTGTAAAAGCATGAAAAATTCATAGTAACAGAGATAATTTTTACGATGGCGGATTCAGTGTAATATTGAAATATTTATAACAAAGGAATTAAGGTTGACTTTGATTTTGTATTCTCTCTTGTGCATGGAGATTCTTGTGCCTTTCGAATTCCCGTAGGATCCCGCGGAATCCTTTCCCTCTATCGCTTCCTATTGCTCTCTGTTGCTCCCGGAATGAGCTCGGCATCCCGGATGGTCCATACGTATAAAATTGATAGAAAAAATTCCATCAGGGGGAAATATTTTATTGCTTGAATATCCGATTCAGTCTCAGGAAGATATGGTGACCATAAATTCCACCGTAGATAAAAGACCACTCTCTCTCCCTCTCCACCCCGCGGTCGTATCGATATCGGAAATTACATTTCCATAGTCGATGAGTTTTTAGACCTTTAATTACCAATTAACTGCGCGAAATGTTTATTGAAATCCCGCGCTCGTTTATCTTGCGCCGGACGGTTTTTATCGAAATTAATTTGGCTTACGTGAAATAAACATACGGGGAAAATATTTGGGAAAATATATTTATAATATTAATAAATATGGAAATTTAACTAAGGGAGAAAAACATTTTCTTGCCGCGGAGTGCACCGAAAGATATATGCACCGAAATCATTATCGGAAAAAGATTTTTAGAAAAAAATCCCTTATCCGGATGTACATGGATGTATACCAGAAATTATATTTATTTTAAAATATCTAAAATTGTAATTAATAAAATGTGAAATTAAAATATTGAATATTTTCAGTAATTCTTTTTTACTTTCAATAAATACAGATTTATTCGGAGCCCGCTACGTAATTGGATTAAGATTATTTATGTATCCTGTCGCAAATCTATTGATACAACTGCAGCGTAATTAATTTCACAGATGTACGATAAGCATCACGTGACGTTAACACGTCGAGCACGCTAGGCGAGTAGTATGATATTTCAGCGGCAGATGCAATCGTGGGATCGCAAAAGCCGTCATCATAGCTTATGTCGTCCTGGTCTCTTATTCTCGTAAGATGCTTGCAAGCCTGATGGGATTCGTGTCAAAGGTGGCGGGTCAGAATTTTGGATGAAGAAACGTCAATATTTAACGCCTTCCCCTTGAGGATGCGAAGATCGTGGATTCAGCGAGTGTCAAAAGTGGAAGTAGTCGAGAAACCGAAGAGCAAAGGCTCTAAAGGGAAGTACCGGATGTCAGAAGTTGAATACGTGCTAGACGCGGGAATTGAAGAAAACTGAAGTTCGGGGAAGTAAAAGAATCGAAAAAGTTGCAGATTTGATGCAAAGATCGAAAATTTAAATAAAAATGTTGTAGGTATTCAAAAAGAATAAAAAAGCACGGAGGTCTCTCTCTCTCTCTCTCTCTCTCGCGCGCGCGCGTCAGGCGGCGTGAGATGTTTTAAAATTCTGGAATAAGAGGGATTCATAGATTTATAAGCGTCAGAAGAGTTGAAGGCTGTAGGAGAAATTTACGGAGAGAATCCAAGTTTAATTTAATATATTGATTCAAATAAAGTTTTCAGGCGGAGAATAGCGCGAATTCTCTATATTCGAGGATCTCGCGTCCGTCGCGGAAAATCCGTCTAGAAGCGCCAGAATAACGGCGCCGATAGAACGCAAGACGCGAGGGGAATTAGGGATAAGGATCAGGAAGGAGACTTTAGGAGTGGAAAGACGGTTTGCGCGGTACAACGATGATGATAGGTTCCCGTTTGTGCCTGGCAGGGCTGTAAATCACGGCCGGGGCGCGAAAAATCGTTCTAATTTATGGTCAAGTCAGCGACGGCTTTCCTCCTTTCGTGCATAAGGCCTTTTCTTTCGGCCCGGGGTAGGTCCGCAGTCGGCAGCAGGCGCTCCGATAAATCGATCAACGGCCCCCGATAAAATTCTCAGGGCGTCTCTATAAATCTCCGGCTAGTCGATATTGCTGGAACATCGTAGCCGCCCAAATGGATCGACTTACGTCGCCTTCGTGCATGTACAACGTCTTGGACCGTGGTAGGCTATATGAAAATCCAAACCCTACTCGCGAAATCAACCGTAAAAGAAAATAAAGATATGCAAATTTTTCTCCCACCCCCAATAAAAGTATCTCGTTTATATTAAATCATTCCTTCTCCCCTTATCTCTGTGCCATTTTATTTTCGTGCCATTGATAATTTTATTCCAATAAAATCGGAATGAAAAGAATCACCGAAAGGATCTGAATTTCCCTCGCAAGGAAAATTCATCGAAATTTGATTCTGCTCTTATCAGCGATGGGATAATAATAAGTAAATGAGGGACGAGTTATCCGTGGGGTTTCGAGGGTTCGCCTAAAAAATTCCGATAAAACCGGATTTGTGTTGAGCGGAAGAATGCCCAGGGTAGGTAGGAATGTAAATTAACGCTTTAAAAGCGGCTCCTTGACGCGAAACAATATTCCCGGTACTTGAGGGGGCGGTGCAGGGGGGGAGGGGAGAGGGTTATTATGGCCCCGGCTCTTTGTCTCCTCGCAGAAGACGGATTTTAACTGGGATCTCCCGATGTGGATGAAAGAAAAAAAAATACATACTCATCGTGCCAGATACCGGGACACCTCAGGTTATCACCCTTAACATCTCGCGCGTTCTACTTTAATCCGTATTCACGGATTCCGACTATCTCCCCTCGAGTTTTTGACGGAATTTATTGGACTTATCAGAGGGGTTCCGCAGGAGATTAATCAATTGATCAATCACGTATAAAGACTGTATACAACCGGTTGTATTCACAACGTTATTGTCTTCAATGTGTAATTTCTCAGTGTTACACCGAAGCAATTGACGTAAAAAGCAATATTGCAACAAATTTTCCGTAATAAGATAAATTGTAACGCTGATCCGTTGAACAAAATCGGATTTGCGGTTTATCGGAGAGACGATCGAGACAAATTATTAAAAATTAATAAATGTCTTACCGAAATGATAATCAAATGATAAAAATGGCAATTCGCATTACCCATGAAAAGAAAAAGCGCAAAGGAGAGCTGAACATTCAAAGGGAAGCCGGGATGCTTTTAAAAGGGAAGCCGGGCGGTGCGCGACCGAAAGCGTTAATTTACTTTATCTACCGCCCGACACGAGGGTGGCTGTCCTTTTTCACGGCGGTGCAGGGGAAAACAAGAAGTCTGGCTAGCTCGACCAGGCAGACATTTGGCAAGGAGTAGCGGGCCTTGACGCGCATGCCGTACGTCATGGCTCGCTCCGGGCGCGGCGGCGGCGCGGGATGATATTTATGTATCGCGGCGGAAGGGCGCCGCAGCCCCCGCTCGGTTACTCGCTAGTACATATAAAATGTATTGTTTTCGGATATTCTCTGCCTCGTTCCCTCTGCCGCGTCCCGCGAGCGCTCTGGCTACCGGCCGGAGTACGCGGGAACGCGTCGAACGAGCGAAGACCCGCCCGGGAAGAAGCACACGAATAATCCCGGAGTTCATACGCGAGATAAATGCATTTTACATGTAAAGGCGCAGATTATAAACCTCCTAGGACTCTCGAGAAATCCTTGGTGCGCGTAAATAAAACTGCGCATTCGGGAACGGTGAGCGGATTGGAAAATCGTGTTTTCGAAGTAGAAATATTTCAAGACATTCGGAGAATAATTGAGAAAATTAAACAGATAATAAAGTAATACAAAGATTACGATTTTCCAGTAAAAACGGTTCTGCATTTTATTGGAATCGTAAATTAATTTATATGAAAAAATCAAGAAAAATCAGAAAATCTTGTAGGAATTGATCAAGTATTCTGATTATTATAACAGAACTCAAGATTTTCTGATTTATAATAACCAGAATTTTTATTTAAATAATCAAAATACTTGATCAATTCCTACAAGATTTTCTAATTCGTCCGTTTTCAACCAGAATTTTTTTTCAGTGTAAGCTTTAACAAAAGCACTAAGGAGATTAAAAATATGTTGATTTTAAGCAGCAAGAGTTTACAGTGCACCGAAAAATTTACAATGCAGCAAGATTTTACAATGCACTGATAAAAAATTTTAACTTTATAACGTATTGAGTTCTATTATATTAACTAGAATATTTGATCAATTCTACAACATTTTCTGATTCAGCCGTTTTTAACCAGAATTTTTTTTCAGTGTGCATTTCAACATTTTGAAATATTTATAATAGAAGGAATCCTACCCTTACGAAAATAACACCCAAATTTGGGGATCCGAAATTACACTCAATTTAAGTATTTGTTTCGGTATTATTTTTCAACACTAACATTAAAAATATGGGTGTTATTTTCGTAAGGGTACTATCC
>VBVR01002907.1:0-19983 GCA_011638315.1 Tetramorium parvispinum | reverse complement strand
TAATTATACACTCTTACAAATCGTTGTAAATCGTAACAAATAGTATCATGCAAATGATTGCAATAATCAATTTCACTTTCCATTAATTAACATCGTTTGTCAAAATCCTGGATGGCGGTTACACGCCGTGCACTCTTCAATGCGAACCTGCGTCAAAGGAGAAAAAAATCCGACCGCCCCGCGGGAGGAAAACTCAATGTTCGATAACCGGATACATACGAGAGCGCCGGCTTAAAATCTAATTTTCAAACGCAGGCTGGACCCTTCTGGGCAAAATTCAATCGGCCCATCTCACTCATAACGCTCATCGAGTAACACTCGTTACATATACAGTTACTATGCTTTCTCGATACGAATAGAGTTTCTGTGACACACGGCATATTTCAATATACAAATTGAATAATAAAAATGAAAATTTTTCTTAGGTATAGTATAGGAATTTTTTATTTTTGTAGTGTTCTTCATCTTTATAAACGTTTGATTTTCGACCTGCAAAGTATCACATTCTTAAATTCATAAAAGGATTTTTACAAATTGAGCCTGAAAAAAACAGGCTGGTAATATAAGAACAGCAGAAAAGGTTTGAAGAAAATACTGTTATGAAGAAGTATATGTAATATAAAAAATATTATGAGATGTGCAAAAATAATAATGCTTTTTTTATTATCAGTAGAAATAACTATTTGTAATACATTTTTAATCTTTAAAAATGTAATAGAGATTAATGAAATAAAATTGCAGAAAATGGAATAAATTGAAAAATTTATTTTAATTAGTATTATAATCAAGTGAAACTATTTCCAGAGCTTATGAGCAAGAATAATAAATATAAAAAATATATTTCAAATGTCATAAGTTTCTTTATTACCATCTCATCATATTTGAATTTAACCTAAATATTCTGGGAACAATTTGGCGATTGCATTAAAAGCAAGTAGTCTATATTAAACATTTTAATAATTTTAATACTAAAGATTATTCTAGGTCATTCAGTTTATTAAAGAAAATGAGGTGATTTCTTATCTTTAAAAAATTTTATGAGTGAAAAATTATCACGTCCTCTTTTCACACAGCCTCTTATCTGATTAACCTGGAGATATAAGTTAGATAGAACCTTGTTGGATTTATGGCGAGTTATCGTTACACAGATCTTGAGTGTCGAATTCTAATTCCCATTTTATCATCATTTCCTCTAATAATTATTTGAATGTTATGTTAAATTTATAAAAATTATTGCCGTACAATAAATTCATAGTTCCATGTAAGATTGATAAACGTAGACTGAGGTACGGAACAAATTTGAATTTAATTTTTATGAACTCTAAACTCATACCTTAGGATGACGTGTGGTTATCGTGCTAACGCGAGTGAAACGGAAAGAGCTCGAATCTCACATATATCATATTTTTTAGCGGAAAGTCATAGAGGAACTTTATAAATCTAGGTGATGACACATTAAAGACTATTATAGCTCTACTTGCTCATTTTATACTACTATTATTACTAAAATAGATTCCTTGCACATAGTTTGCTTGTACACATACGTCTTCAGATTAACTTGCAAAGAAATAAAACAAGTTCTGTGTGTGTTACGGCCTTAAGCTCGTTCTATCGAAAGAGGAGAGAGAGGAGAAAGCAGCTTCCGTGCGAAAAGAACGACCCTCTCGATACGTCAGATCAGGGAAAATCCGGGAGTGCGACATCCTGCGTGATCTGCATCTTGTATCCTGGAATCAATAGAATCTCACGTTTTCCACCGTGGCAACTGTTCAACATTGAAGTTGATAATTTCATTAATGAAAAGTGACTTTTCTAAAAATTCTATAAAATTGTATGAAAGAAAACGTACCACAGTAATAAGTTGTTATAAAATTCTCGTTGCATTTCGTGTATAATTTACGGAGCTTTTGTTTTTAGTTCGTATTTCCTTTCATTTCAGCACTTTGTGACGAAGTATCGTTTTAGTGTCAATAGAACTTTTGCACTTTTTTTATCATTTATATGTCTTCATTGCCTTTTAATGCTTTCCTTCTCTCAATCTTGCATTTCTAGCGTTTATTTATTTTCTTTTTCTTTTTACGAGTACTATTTTCTTTAAGGTATATGTGTCACAATTTTACATGTCGTTTCTCTCCTACGTCGATATCTCACGTACCTTCGTTCGTTAAAAGATATAAAAAGAATTACGTGAATGCTACTACTACTTTCATTTCAAGCGATTTTTGACATGAATTTCCTGCGCGGTACATGGAGATACACGTTCTTCCGCTGAATGCTTCCTCCGCCGTACCAGAACAGTGGGGTTGGTTTTAGTGTCATCGTTGTTATTGTGCATCAACGCCATTGACTACGACGACAAAACAAAAATGACTCTTGTAGCGCTTTACATATCTACATACTTCTCTCTCTCTCTCTCTGTCTCCCCCTCTCCCCCTCCCTCCCTCTCATTATCTCTTTCTCTCGTGCCTTTTCAACTCGCTATACATTCATCCCCTTTCTCACACTAAGGGGCACTTTGTTAAAGAAACTATGAAAGGGAACCTATGTTAAATGGACATTTCTACAATCGCAATTTCGGACAAGTCGAGAGCCAGGAAATCGCTGTGCACGGCACATCGAGACGCGCTTTGGCGCGTCCTCCTATAACCGGAGAGTTGGCAAGGGAGAAGGACTGCTTACCAGCCGCGACCTCGTACGTTGAAGAAAGAGGGAACTCTCCCGATACATACAGAGGAGATCAGAGGGAAGCTCGGCTGGTCCGTAATCTGTATCACATCTTTCTCCTTTACACAACCATCGTTCCCTCGCTCTCTTCGTCTTCCCAAAATCGATTTCGGTCGGTGCGGGGCCGCGCCCAGTGAGCTCAACACGGCGAGAGTTCGACTTCGAGTGAGAGGAAAGGAGCCTGCGAGGGAGAGAATACCCCGGGATAAGGGGCGGCATAGGAAGAAAGACAGAGAGAGAAAGTGGGAAAGAGAGAGAAAGAGGGTTAGCCTCATTTAACCGAGGAGGGTCCTGCCACGTCGTGCGTGCGATACTCCCTCCCTTCGTCTCCTTGTCCTTTTCATTCGGTCCTGCCGCCCCCGCGATACCGCAAACCGCTCCAAGTTTCACCTTCGAGCTCCTTGGGAATACTATAGGCTGCGTCTAGAAGCGCTTAAGACCTGGACCTGGCCGAAAGTTACTTGACCGGCGAAAATCGCTTCGCGTTCTTCCACGTTTGTTTTCTGACGGTCGGCAGATTTAGGAAATTCCCGAAAGCAGGATAAAAACGAGTAACGCGGAATGTTTCACGAAATTATACGCTTTACTCCTTTATTTGAAAATCGACTCTCTTTCTCCTTTCCTTCGTGATAGAATTTCGAATCGAAATAACGAAAACATAGTTTTGTTATGATAAAAACGAGATATCATTAAATTGAAATTCAGAAAATATGGAAAACCCGAGGCTAAACGTTCTTTGAAAGAGAACCATTTTCAAATTTAACGAAAGCCCCCGAAGAATTGGATAGGTCGCAAGAAGAAGCAATCTCTCTCTTCTTCTTGCCGCAAGGCACGCAACTATATCACGGGGGTCCACGGGGTAGAAGAAGAATATACGAGCACTCGAGTCTCGTGATGCGCTTGCACGGCACGCACACACGTCGGCGTGCACGTGCGAAAACGGCGCGCGCCTCGTCATTCTACCTAGCAACTTCACCCTCAACGTACGTGTCCGCATTCAGCATGTCCTTGCACACGTAACGGGGCACTTCTGCCCCGGTCGCCGCCGACCGCTTCCGCGCGTATGCACGTTCCGGCGCACATGACTACCCCGTATAGTCGCATTTTCTCGAGCCAATGGCTGTGAAATCGAGCGTTTTCCCCGCTTCTTTCTCTTTCGTCGCGCGCGTTCTCCTCTTCCGCGGAATTGCGGACGCACTCCAACTCTCCTACGTCTCCCCAAGCCGCTTGTGGAATTCCGTTCGGTTCCTCGGGCATGCCGATCGACACGGCGTGGAGCTCGAGCGAGGAACATCAATTCCGAGCGGCGGAAACGACCGCACTGCTACAAACTGCATTTCGGCTTGAATTTGCGGCAGACCTCCTTTTTCCGTCGCGAAAGAAAGGTCGGATTTTTTTCACGCAACATTCCAGATTGAAGAACAGGGATTGAATGTCTCGTTTGTCACATTTAAGCGATTCTCGAGGGATTAGCAAAGTATCTATCGATCGAATAAATTCCCTGTCTTTTGTTAAGCGGATTTGGATAGCTCGTCGTTGCTTTTTAATCGACAGTTAAATGCTAATGATAGTTAAATGATAGAATTAAACATATACCGTCGGTGAACTGTATTAACGAAATTAGAACAATCGTCGGCGAATCGCAAAGTGAAAATCAACTTTGCATTTGCGAGTTTCTTATTTATGCTTTCGAAAAGGGGCAGAAGTAATTTAATTTCACAGCATTATTGTAATGAGACAATAAATTTTTAAACACTGTATGCTAGCCACGTAACTTTCTTTGTATAAAATTACATTTATTAGTGCAATGTAACCTTATCTAATGATATATCATTTGAGTTTTCGCTAATCGATAATCAGAACTCGCCGAGGATTGTCGTTAGCTTGCGCAAATAACTTCTGCGGGTACAAAATCTCGTTGACCCGGTTTGCTTAACTACGTGCTTGAAAAAAAGAAAGAGAGAAGAAAAACCCACCGAACTCAAAGTCGTTGCTCTTAATCTTCCTTCGAGTAACCCGATGATTTCTATACCCGGAAAATACCGCGGCTCTTTTTTACGGCCAGCATAACTTCGCGGCTAAAGTTTAATTAAGTAATGCACTTCCGGCATCGCACTCGCGGTGTCGGTGCTGCGCGACGCCGACTTTCCCTGGAATTTTTCTTTGCGAGAAGACTAAGTGCCACCCATCGGCCATAACTTGCCGACAAAGAAACCTCGCCAGACCCGGTTCTTTTCAATGACAACTTGGGGAGAAGCTTGAAAAATGCGGAAATTTATCCAACAGAACGCCGCTCTTGAAAATCCGTAGCCATGACTTCCACAGCTTCCGTTTGGTTTATCTTTCAGGAAATTGAGCCTTCTTCTCCTCGCACAATTATGCTATTTTTTTTTTAAACTCGAAGAACATTCGGCGGCAGTTTTGCGCGCATGTAATACGGATACATAACTCGCATTTTAGTTGCGTTCTACGTTACGCTCGCAAGCGTAACATAAAAGTGGAGACGAAGAAAATTGAAAATTTTTCAAACGTCTCGTAAACTCGCAGCATCCCTGGAACATTGAAATTTATTAAGTTAAAGACGCAAAGGGAACGTCTTATGAGATTTATCACAAGCTCTTTATAACACTGGGATATTCAAGAGCAATTAATAATAACAGTTGCTGTGTCATTAAGATTCTGCAGGCAGACTTTTATAAATAATCGCACGATAAAAATTGAGAATCTTGAAATATGTGTGTTAAGAACATTTAAACGGATCAAGGACCAGAAGTTTAAATTAGAAGAAGATTAATGTCTTAGAAGTTGAAATCGGTCAAGTAATGACGGAGATTAAATTAATTTCAACAGAATATTTCGATATACAATTTCAACAGAAATTTAATCTAAGTTTTAGTTGCCGGCAAACTTAACGTCGAAGGTTGAAAAGTTACGGCAAATAATTATGTGCAGGGTGATCGCTGACGGAAAATGTATTTTGGCGCATCCAAAGGATGCCGTATACGAGAAAGAGACAATTTGATTCCTCGCGTTGTTTTCGACTGAAATCCGGCGCGCGCGAACCCGAGAAATAGGAGCATCGGGGAACTGAGAGTACGGTCCTCTCTCGCTATAGCCGGAGTTATATTTTCAGGCTTGCGGCAGATCTCTCGCCGATTTCGCAATATACAGCCGGGGAGTTTTCCCCCCGGTGAGATATAGCACCCCGTGAAATTGCTCGCGAGCGGCTCGATGACGTATTGCGCAACGACGAACACACCGGGTATAAGCGTGAGTTCTGCAATACGAGCCAGCCGTTTGCGAAAGCACTACGGTATGCGAATTTGACAACACAGAGGAAAACTACTTGCTCCCTGATCCCCCGCTTGCTCCGGTATTTAATCGGTGCTTTTCGTACTAAAGTACAGCATTTAGTTCTGAAAAAAAATCGGAAAAATAATGTTCTCTTTTTTTTGTGGCACAGTAGAGAATATTTCGCAAAACTGGTCCGCAATTTTTTAACAATGGACCTTTCGACGGATTTAAGGAAAACTAATTTTTCAAAAATAGTCAATTCTTTACTTTCGATTCTTTAGTCGCTAATTAATTTCAAAGAAACAAAAAACTAATTATATAATTACGTAGATTAAAGGATGTTCTTTAAAATATGATATTACATTGAGTATATATAAAGAACTTTATGATCTCGGAAATTAGTACAGCTCTGTTTTAAATGAAACTAATTTCAGCGCCACGCGAACGAAATCTCGCAGATTCCTTCCGCTACATCCCGCTAATGTTTTATCCGTGTGCCTTATTGATTTCGACAAGATGCCGCATTATTACGCACACGCGGTCTGGGAGGGCCAACAATAGTGGGACACAATTACACGACGTTCGCTTTAGAACGCAGTTTAAATGGCTTTTAATGCGCGCTCGCTAATTGGCCACTGGTGTGCACCTGAGCAAGTCTCCCAGGAGAAACCGCGTTGCGAAATACGCAGTATAAGTGCATAAGCCGGCCGGCGCAATGTTTACGAAACGACGATCATTTTGCAGAAGCGGCAGAGTTGTCCTTGTTAGTGCGTGCAACAGCGTGAGGACACTTTATTTTACTTAATTCTATCGCGAATTTTACCGCTTTTTATCCGTGACATGCAAGTACCTTTTTTAAATTAAAAGATAAAATAGCTGATACTGATAAACAATTTAATTTATAATAATCAATAATGAAGGAGCAGATAAATATCACATTTATCCAAAAATGCATGCATATACACAACATATATAATATATATAAATGTTAAGAAATATAAATTTATAAATTAAAAATATATAAATTTTTTTCTACCTATAAAATACGTATTCTAGTAATGTAATGTCTATATACGTTACATTATTATTTCACAAACTCTAAACAAATACAAATTCCACCGCACAAAACAATTAGTTATCGATTTATCTGCCGCAGTGTACATACAGCAGTCGAATCTCGAAGTTGCGGAGCAAAGTCGCGCGAGGTGCATCCCGTGATGCTCAGACCAGCCGACCAGCGTGGCCGTTTTCTGTCTCGCGTATAATCCGGATCCTTTGTAGGTTGGCCCTGGCGCGCTCCGCTTCACTTGATTATTAATTATTATTGGAAGGTAAATGTAGCGTGACCGTTGCGCGCGGCAACGATCGATAATTCATACACGACGAGCCGCGCGTCGCGCCGCGCACCCGAAGAGGATTAATTCGGGCAAGCGAGACTCTCCTCGGACGGACGACGCTTCTGCCTTTATCGTCGGCCTTCGTGCTCGTCGATTTTCCTTCGGAGCATCGAACCCACCCCTCGTATTTATAAACTTTTCGCCATTGGAAGCACTCGCCACGGTTAGTCGAAAGAGCGACGCGGAATGCCAGCGGAACTTCTCTGAAGGATATTGACGTCGAGAGATTTCTCGGCGCTGTCAGGACGATGAAAACTTCGTAATTTCGGACGTGCTCCAGTTTGCCCGTTGATGACTTCAACTGAGCTATTACGATCCCTTGCAGACGCGCTTACGCTCCCGGGGACTGTTACGCGTCGAGACGAAAAGTTTTCAACGGCGTACTCAACCGGCTATTAATAAGAGAAATACGGCGGTTCTATCGCACGGAGAACAATTTCGCGATTGCTCCTGATAGCACCTAATAGCACATGGTCCGGCTTGGGCACGTTTTACAATTCCAGCAAAAGATATTGCATATAAAGCTGTAAAGAAGCGAGGAGAAAAGCCTCAAGAGTACGCTGCATCTTTTATGATGCTGCATATGATATAAAGGGTACTATAATTTTGAATAAATATTGTAATACTCTTTTATTCTTTTTAATACATATACAATTTAAAAATAATTACATTTAAAAAATTGTACACATTTTACACATTAAACTTTTTTTTTTATCAAAATATCACATTTCAGATTTAGCGTTTGCAATTATTTGGCGGTCTCTCTTTGTTTTTTTCTTTCTTCAAAATATATTTTAAGGTAGAAAATATAATTGAGCATTATTGAAAGGTTTTGCATAATATTTATGGTGGAATGAGAAATTGCTGGGGTTTATCGGACCGTAGAGTGGACTTAATAAAAATCCGTCGCTATTCGTCGCTGCATTAAAGACAAGCAATATAAGAAATCGCTCGGAGGGCATCCCGCTTGGAGGTCTCCTATAAATTGCGGAGCTCAATAGTTCCAGCGGCACATTTTCTCGAGTTTTCTCGTGCATCCGAGGGGTGAAGAGGGGCAAAAGGCAGAAGGAAGCGAGGGTTCGTCCGGCGAGTTAAAGTTATCGTTTTCATAACTCTTCGCGCTCAAAGGGGATGGACCGGCCGATGAAAATATGCCACTGTTACGGGAGGATTAGCGGGGATTAGCCGGGAGATTTAGATTCATCTGGGATTGGGCGCTCGCTAATGTCTAATCCGGAAATATGGTTGTCTTTGCTCAGGATGCCGGCGGGATGTCGTGCGCGCGAGAAACGGGATTGTCGACGGATAAATCCGCGGCCTGCACTAAATATCACTTTGCAACGTTAGCATTGTATTACGTAAAACAGATTACAGTATAGTAGGTCTTTGCTCTTTTGATCTGCAATCCTCGGCAGAGAAATGAAGGAAATGTGTCGTAACGATGCTTACACTGTTGTGAATCAATGTTCTCGGTTTTACCGCCGTATGACTCTGCGATTATCGTACGATTATTCACGTCTGTGTCATCATTGAACTTCTTTTAGTTTAATATTTAAAACCCGCTCAAAATGATTTTTTAAATAGTTTATTATTAATATAAATTATCGAATTGAATGGAATATTAATATATCTATAAATTAATTTTTTAAAGAAATCTTGATTGTTATGAAAGCACAAATAGACAAAATGCTATTATGTTTCTGATATTTCAATATGTTGCAGTGATATCTGCTAAAAATCAGTGCTTGTGTGTGGCTGCTTTGCACTTTAATGAAAGAATTCTTTGATGTAAAAATAGCACCCCACTCGCAAGAGGCTTGTAAAGCTGAATATCATAGGACAGTATATGAAAAAGTATTGTTAGCGGAATAAAGGATAACAGGAAATAAACATATTCTAAAGGAAAAAGAAATCCTCGAGTGAAATAACGAGTTGACGTCCAGTAGCGTAGCTAGATTTTTTTATACAATATATTTTAAAGATTTATAAAAGTTTTTACGATTTCTTTCGTTGTCGTAATGTCTTAGATAGCCTTTTTCATCTTAAATTTAATTTATTGTATAATGTAATAAATATATAATATGAGAAAATTGGATTTAAATATTAACATTCCGTAATGTTTTTTTTTTAATATATTCCTTTGTTTAATATATTCCTACTAAAACAATATATTAAGAAAGCAAAGAATGTTGATTATATGAATATATGAATTGATCCATCATCTTTTAATTCTGTTTTCTTATTTATTCAAAACATTCTAATATGAATTTATAAAAGATTCCAAATTAATAATATTCAAAAAAATATAAATACAGCAAGAAATATCGAATCTCATTGCACATACCTTCAAATAGAAAGTGCGCGATAAAAAAAGAATGAAATGAAAATGTGAACATCTAAATAATAATGACTGTATGATGGCGCTAATATACCCGACAATGTTATTGCGAATTGATACTGCCACGCATGGCACAGACCGTTTGAATGTAAAGGATGCGGTTCGTAATATCTGATATCCTTAACGTGATATTCCCGGGCTCTGTGTGTGATCCAGGTATACGGAAACAACGAACGATATAATTCTGCTACACCGCTTCACCATTAGTTTATGATCCCCAAGGGCGCATGAGGGGTCGCAATGTTTATAGGGCCCTGTAACTGGGAGCCACGTAACGTAGCACCCCCTTCAGGCCTCCTCTGACCTGCCGGCGAAAGTTATAATTGCTCTATGTTAACTCGACGAGCGGGATGACCGCGTTTTTTCGGCACGTCCATTATGTTTAGTATCACTGTATGCTTCACCTACGGGGACTGTGAAATCAAAAATCTATACTGGCAGCGAGATAAGCTCTCGACAAATAATTCAATATTGATTATCCAAATTAATGCAAATAATTATGTTCTAAAATGGAACACTTTATTAATCTTGATAAGAGTGATATGAGTAGATTATAAAAATTAACATGTTTACGTCGAATCTGTGAACTTATAAAAACGATATTTTCTTCTTCGGGAAAAGCGTTAGTCGTTAATCCCAAACTCTTGATCAAGGAACATTAATCTTTGTCGGTTCTGAGGAATCTTTTAGGAATTTTAGAAAAAATACAGCTTTCATAAATTGCAATACTTTTAATAATAACATAAATATATTCTACAAATTACAGTGTCGCGCGATGGTGATATTTTTTTAATAACCGTTACTCCGAGCGTTGCGGAAAATGCGAATAGGTTTGTCGTAAATCATAAATGCCGAGCCCACCGCAGGGCTTTAATAAGTCGGCGTATCGACGCGGTTTCCCTCTCGCGCTGTATCCCGCGTCCTTTGGTTTCCTACTCGGACTCGGAGAGGGCTTTCCCCAACTACTCCCCGAAGACTATAGATTATTGCAACTTCTGACGCGCAAAGGATGGAATTAAAAACTTCTCCCGCCGACTCCTGCCGGGAGTTACCTGTGGCTGACGGATAAGGATTTAATTGGCTTTGTGTGGGGAAGTTTTAATGAATATATGCGACGCGGGGTACATTAATGGTTTATTGGTGTTTAAATGTTTCGTTCGTTGCCATCGCCGCCCGTCGTTTCCACATAGTACTTTTGCAGACGGTGCAGCCATGCTCTCCAGTATCGCTGCAGCGTGTTGTCGGACACTTCGTGTACTGTTGCCGGTGAACCGCACGTGTAAGCAATCACGAGTAATCCTCGTTTTATCTGAAGAATCCAGAAACACGGCTATTTTAAGAAAAGAGCTGCTCTTCTTTTCCAATTAGATCTTGAGAAAATAATATTAACTTTCAGAAAGTATTGCACTAGTTTTCTTTATTACATGCAGTATTGATGAACAAATTATTGCAAATAGAATAAAAAATCAATTAATTTTCGTAATAAAATACAAAATTTCTTTTTGTGTATCTTTTTTAAATGAGATGTTTAATTTAACGAATTATTTACCACAAAGGGATACAGATTAGAAGCATTGACAGCTCCGATATAGGCGGAGAGTTGTACAGGCCCGTCATATGTTTCCTTCAAGTCCAATTTCTTTCTGTCTGATTTCTTCCAATCGATTACGTAGTTTTCGCCCCTGCGGGTTTAGTACGTGTAAGATTATCCTGAATATACAGAATGATTTTAAACTTTATCGAAAAAATAAAGATCGATATAATTTAAAATTATCCTGTATTATGTGTAATATATGTAAAATTTTCAAGAAACTCTATTTCGGATATGGATAAACGGAGGAAATCAGATCAATTACACATTCACACATGAAATCGGATGCAAAAACAAATAATTTTAAACTATATCTGAGAAAATTATCCTGTATTATGTGTAATATATGTATAATTTTCAAGAAACTCTATTTCGGATATGGATAAACGGAGGAAATCAGATCAATTACACATTCAAACATGAAATCCGATACAAAAACAAATAATTTTAAACTATATCTGAGAAAATCCAATATCGTTAATACTGATTACTTCAATCAAAAATGTTATGTAACATTGTAAATATTTTTAAAATATCTTTTTATAGAAAGACAAAATTAAAGATATATCAAGGCAAAAAATGTCAGAAAAGCACTGGATTTATTGTAAATAACATATTATATAAACATAATCATTTTCAATATTTTTCTTTTAATGAATAAATATCACTTGGAAAAGCATCTCCCAAGATTAAGAATTAAATATAATAAACGATGAAAATGCAAGAACAAAATTAATGGAAATCTTATCAAACAATTTAATTATTATTATTATTGTTACTGCTCTATTATTGTTATTATTAATTTTTCAAATATTGAATTTTCCTGGCACATCTCATGTTCATTAAGCATATATTACTATTATATTACAAAAACGGAAATTGGAATTTTTAACACTTTTTTTTTTATGGTTTGAATTATAATTTACTTCTCAATTTATATGTATGTCTAATATTTATATCGGACTTTACAAAAGATAATAATTTCAACTTTTCGTAAAATTATAAAATGTAATTTTAAAATCCAATTAAAATTATAAAATAATTTTTTATTTAGCAAATAAATTATGTAAAAAGAATGAACGATTGGGACTATACCTTAACTTAAAATTATCAAGTTCCATTTAAGCTATAATTAAATCAGTTTATTGGCCAATCATATAGAGCACATACAGTTATTTTACAGTGGAAATTATAAAATATAAAATTGTTTAGAGGCCAGGCAGTGACCTCTGCTTGGTTCGTTTAGAAATAGAGTTTCTCGGCGATGGCAAAGCAAAGTTTCTGTTTTACCTATAAGAGGCTATACAATCAACTACGCCTTTGTAACGCAATGCCCTGTGAGCAACGTGTGTCTCGATCGCTTTTACATGGTGCACGTCCTCCAAAACGCGCTGGGCGCTTTTAAAAACTGGTTCGATCCTCGAAGGAACATCATATTCTTTCCCGAGGAGGTTCTGTGCTATGCACCAATGCAAAGATGCTCCATCCTCTAACAATGCTATCAGGAGCAAAGAGAGAGATTTATTTATTAAGCTTCTTAAAGTTTCTCTTTCAATAAAGTAAAACAGCTAATAAAATACCTTTCTGATGCATTTCAAATCCTTCTTGGCCGAGCTTTTTTATCATTTTTTCCTTCCATGCTTCTAGAGCCAGCTTTGATTCCGGTGACATGGTTTGCATAAGAATCTTAGTTACACTGGGAAATTTTATTGTTTCAAGATCATCTTTCCCAGATATACTTAATGTTTCTGTTGATTGTATGGGCAATTCTTGTTTCCAATTTTTGTCCATAATTGGAAAGGATGGCAAATTCTTTATAACAATATCAGGCAATCTTTCCAAATTAGAAGACACATTTTTTGTGGCTGTAGTTTCATTGTCAGATACATTTGAATTGGACAATGCAACATCGTTATCTTTTGCTGACAAATTAGGTGTGGTATTAAATCCAAATTCTGTTTCCTGAGGAGTCTGATTAGATTCAGGATGAAAAAGAGTTTTTGTACTTTGATCAGCTGAATTGTCAAATTCCATATCACTACATTTTTGTATAGAACTCTGATCTTTATCATTTGACTGTTTGTTTTGAGGCTCTGCAGTGATGGTAATCTTTTTAAGGTTATTGTTATAAGAATTTTCCTTAATCCAAAATAATTCTGTATCTATTGTATTCGTCTTTTCACGGGGTATCTTCCCCTTTCTTTCTAATTTTAATCTCCTTTTCTTTTCGGATTTTGTTTCAATTAACGGACCAAATAACAGATTATACTCTTTCATCAATCGTTTCATTTTGTCACCCTTTGAGGAGTACTTCTTAATGAACGGTTGGCACATACTTTGTACATTACAAGATACATATTTGGAAGTAATCAACATAGTTGTATTTTTATGGATTGAAATGTTTAATTGTGTATTACTTATTTTAGAAGTCTACTTGAGTCTTCTGCTTTCTTTCAACGCTATTAATAAATAATTAAATATACTGTAAGTAAAATCAATATTTTGTTCTTTTCATACTAATGGAGAGATAATATCTAATGGTCCTTTTTGAAATATTAAAAAACATTGATGTCTAATAATTCAGAAAATATGTACAGAAAGTATGTTATATATATATTGTATAAAATTTTGCATAGAAAATAGGTATAGAAAAAATTAAAAATATGTCAATTTTATATAAATACATAATTATCTCAATTACGATAAAATGAATGATAAAATCAAAATAAAACTTACAGAGGGAAAAAGCTGTTTATCCTTAGCATAGATTTCGTACTTCATAAAATGATTTATTTATACGAAAAACTTAACTAATCGTAAAAATAAAGGACTATATATCTTAGATAACACATCACTAAAAAACCCGGTAGAATTAATTATCATTTGATTGATTAATAATAAAGAATATACAACGTGCTCTATAATCGTTCAAAAACAATCAAAGAGGTTATGTACGCACAACTAAACCATCATTTTACTGCCATCTACAAATGAATCTTATACAATCTTTCATCGTTTCGTTATCAACATTTGATATAAATGTTAGGTATTTACATACATATATCTTTTTTTTCGAATGATCAGTCGTAATTTCATAATTATAACTAAAAATTATTTATTATTTTACAAAATTTTTAAAATTTTTAATTATGTAAAAACTTATAATAAAATTCTTTGCTAATGCTAATAATCAAAAAGTCTACGTTGTAATATTACATTAAATAGTAAATTTAATATTTTTTTAAGTAATATTTAAAGTAATTAAAGTAATAAAAAATTAAATAATCACTTTATAATTAAATAAGTCACATGTTTAATACAATTAATTGCAGATTCTTTGAATATTTTATTGCTGTTTTATTCAACGATACATGTATAATATATGTATACATACATACATACGTATATTATTACATTATCGATACAGCATCGCTGCATTTTATTATTTTTAATATCACAATATGATTATATTTAATAGATTTAATTAATTATAATAATAATAATTTTATTAATGACTAATAATTTAATAATAATGAAATGTAATTAATTATTAAAATAATTTTATATGTTTTTATAATTTTTTAAATTGGTAATTACGATTATTGATACGCTTTAACGCAATTGTGTGTACACATAAGTACATATGCACATTGCAGATATGTTATTGATAAATACCAGAAAATTGCGTCAGTTACGCTTACTATGAACAAATTACCCAGTCAATTTTCCTGAATGAAAAATTCTAGACTTTATACGATCCGATTCAGACCGTTTCATATTCCGTAATTAAATCTAATTTTACACTACAGTTGCGGATAGTAATAAGATGCATTGATATATTATCAGCTATCGCGCTTATATTATCGTCGACATAATTTCGCATTATCGGCATTCGCGCGATCGGTGTTACGAGCACATTTCGCAATAAGAATCCGCAAACCTGGATATGAAACAGCCGTTCTGCCGTACGTTTTATTTCATTACCTTGAATTGTGTAGTATATTGAAAGAAGTTTTACGCTGCTTTTTATCGATATCGGATTCTGACGTTCGTACTCTCTAAGGAAATCGCTATTTCATATGCGAATCATGTTACACGCAATCGTTAAACTATCACTGAAAAAATACTGTAAATCAATTAAAATTTATAAATAAAACAAGAATGCAGGCTTTTTAGGGAAAATAAAATATCGTTTTTTGTCACGTACATATAAAAAATATCTACAAGTTAACTTGTATAAAATTTTGTATAAAATTTTATAGAAAATAGGTACAGAGAAAAATTAAAAATGTGTCAATTTTATTTAAAAATCCATAATTATTTTTCAATAAAATTATGAAATCTAAATAAAACTTACAGAGGGAAAAACCTTTTAACCTTAGCAGAGATTTTGTACTTTATAACTTACTGAAAATTTTCAGTGAGAAATATTCTTGTTTCTTTATCTATTTAGAAATTCTTATCGATTTCATATTAAATATAATGTTTCGCGGTCTCATTTAGCTGACGAAACTGAATTAATCAGTCAATCAACGACAACATAAATCCAAGTAAATAACATAAGAAAAGAAAACAGATAAAGTGGCACAGCAAGAACAAAGGATATATCCGAAACTTTTTAGCAATATCAGCACCTACATCTGATATCGTGTACAGATCCGGCCGATTCGTGCCGACGCAATGGCCGTGATTTCTCGCCTGGTTAGCGTTGGTCAAACGGGGTGTGCCGCTGCAACCCCCTCATTGTGCTTGGGCTTACGCAACAATCGTTCACATGCGACCTTTGATGCGGTACAACTTTCTCCCTTCCCCCCTCACAGAAAATTAACGATATGACGTGCTTTATTGTATGACGTGCGTCGAACCCGCTGAGCGCGCGGTATCGTGCGCTGATGTAAGATCTCGCCGGACTCATGGGCCCTTTCGAAGGCTCGAGGGTGTACCTCCTGCCCTCTTTCCCATGATTAACGAGGATTTTTCTGCTAATTTAATAACGGCCTGCTGTCGAATCGAGTTCATGGCAGACCATTTGTAAAACGGCGATTATCCCGAGTGGCGTCGAAGTAACACGAAGATAACGCTTGCAGCGGACAGTGATGTATGGCGCCGTTTATTTAGCAATTAATCCTTTTTTTTTTCACCGTTTAGTCGCAAAAGAAATTTTTGTCGAATATTTCGAGCAATTATATACCACGAGTTATAGACAGACAATTAAAATATATTATTCGTACTATTTTTATCTCGGTAACATTTGTTTTCAAATCTGAAAAAAAGACAAAGTTGAGTCTAAATTTTATGTCAAAGTCTCTTATTTTTCTTCTTGTTCCTGTCTCTTTCTTCTTCCTGTTTCGTCAATCACATGACATACGATAGATTGCCACAGAAAGGAACTGCAGCAAGAGGTGAACTGGATGAAAAATGTCTCCACGTTTTTACGTAACGCTGCAACCGAAAACCATCGTCGCAGAGTCGTGCGATAGTGAAAGTTTCGACATGTATGAAATTTAAGATGAAAGTATGCGTTGCTATAGTTAATGGATCAAAATGAATTCTGGGCTATATATTGCTGCGTATATTTAAAATGACAAGATATTTATATATATATAGTATATACATGTGTACTACACAGTAGATACACCAGAGATATAGCAATGCTAATAAATCTAACAATAGATCTAACAATAGATATGTCAGTGATGTCATACGATAGCTTTTTCGTACTCGGGGATTAATTGTATCGAGTTCGGCTTGAGTTCGAGTAATTAATTCTGCGTTGAGTAACTCGTTGCCCTTTCGAAATATCATTTTGTCCAAAATGTAGATGAAATAAAAGGATTTGACCGGGTAAAAGATTTCACCCTGGTTTTCCCTCACAAGGTGAGATGGATTTATGAGATCCTATTTAAAAATGATAAGATTAAGCATCTTTAATGCGTTGAAAGCCATCGAACTTACGCGAGAACTTCCCGCTTTATTTTGCTGAAAGAATCCAGCATTATAGATTAGAAGAGGTCTGCAGAGATGATATAAATCGTCCGTAATCGCTCTTATCCTATTTGTAATTCTCAACCCTTCAAATTCAATCCGACGGAGAAGAAGTTCAGCGAGAAATCCGATAGTTCCGCACGGTTGTTGAATAATACCTACGTTAATCTGAGCATTTAATCGGGAATAACGGCATTGATCCTCCTTCGACGGATTGATCGATCGACTTTTAATTCCCACCGACGCAAGTCGATCGCGCGGTATAACAAAGAATTTTCGTGACGAGTGCGCTAGAAAAATCGTTTTAGAAAGGCGTATTAGCCACGCGTACCTCTACCTTCTTGCCGGCGGTGCTATTGCGCCGCTACAACTGCTCCTACATCTCTATTTACGTGCGTATGTGTGTGAGCGAGCGGAGGGCTATCGTGTACAGATGGGCGGATACATGTACACACGTGTAATTCGTCTCGGTGAGGTGCAATGCTGTGAGAAAAGACCCCACCGGTATAAAAGGGGGTGTGTCCCGTGAGGTCCACATCAGTTTCAGTAGTGATCTCCGCATCGCCACACCATTACCGCCACCATGAACGCTATAGTGAGTAATTCCAGTTTTTCTCCGAGTAACCGGAGTTACATCCGCGAATAAATAACTGGCGGATTCTAATTCGCCCCCGGCGAATAGAATTCATTGCAAGATACTCTTAATAATAATAATAATTATGCTAAGGGAAACGGTCTCGGCGAAGCTCACCTGTGGCACTCAGACTCAGATTAGGTCCGTTGTGCCTCCCCTTCCTCACCTACCGATTACGGAAGTTTAATTCTCCTCCGGAAGAGGAGTCGGTCTTCAATCGGTATGCGTTCGAAAAACAGGATATATGCGGAATGAGGGGTCGCTGGGATTTTAACTCAGAATCCTTTCCATTACTAATCTCTCGTGTTAGCACGGAGCCACGCATTATCCTAGATATTCTTAATACGATCAATTAAACTTATCAATTCCCTTACGACGTCAAAGTTGTTATCGTAGACGTCTTAAAATTATTTTTTACATGTGTGTTTTTACAAGTGCCTCTGTACATCTACAAATTCTGTATTTTTTCAAGTACGATACTAGATAAAAGTTTAATGTATCTTCTCGTATCTTTTTTCCGGATAGCGTCCGGAGGGATGTTTCCCTCGGAAACTGTTTGGTGAGAGAACGAATTGCCGTAAGGCAATATGTAATTAACTCTGTACACCCTGCAACATTTAAATTCATTTCAGCTCGTTATACTAGCCATCCTCAGCCTGGCAATGCCAATTTACGGTGAGGAGACACAAGTAGAGAAGAAGCAGGAGAAGCGGGGTGCGTTGGGTCTGGGCTACGGCGGATACGGAGGCTTAGGAAACGTCGGGTTGATCGCGGCGCCGGCTTATGGAGGTACCGCCCGTTTAAAAGTCCTCGGCGCCCGAACCGTGTAATTTCATCACGGAGGTCACACGAGACGCCCCTTTCGATTTCAGGCTACGGACAGAGTTATCTCGGCGGCGGCGGCGGCGTTGCCTCGGCGGCCTACGGGTCAGCGGGTCACGGCATTTCCGCACCTGCATACGGCTACAGCGTGCCCATAGTGTCTCACGGATATACCGCGCCTGTGTACTCGTCTTACCGTATCGGTTACTCCGGCGGTCTCGGATACGCTGGCGTGGGCCAGGGAGGACTCGGACACGGCGTCGGATTGGGATACGGCGGCAGGGGTCTCGGATACGGCGCGGGAATCGGATACAGTGCCGGTCTGGGATACGGCGCGGGATACGGCGCGGGATTGGGACACGGCCTCGGCGGCGGTCTCGCTGTCGGTTACGGCCACGGATGGTGAACACGCGCGGCGGCTGATCAATTACGCGACGTCGCGGGACGTCGTTGATTCCTCGATTTTTCCTTTGTCGATTCTGCCCCTACCCATTGAACATTGGCCCCACCAAGCTTTATTATATCGTGCGACTTTTAAATAAACTTTATATTTTTTAGTAATTCGTAATGTCTTTTTTTATCTTTTCCCCCCTTGCTACATTGCAGAGAGGGTAAACTATGAACCTCTCGGAAATTAAATTAATCGACTCTTAAAATAAAAAGCAGATAAAGTTGATAAAATTGTGAACTAATTATGTACTTTGATATTACAATAAAATTAAAAAATTTGAAAAATGGATTATAATGATGATTATTTTGACTTTTGAAAAATATATGTCTATTATGTTAATTGAATATGTTTTTTCGTATTATGAGCAAAATTCCTGTAAACTTTCATATTTTTCTCTTTCTTTTCCTTTTAGACTTTTTTTTAAACACATTGCCACTTTATTATTTTAATAATTCTTATTCTTCAAATATTTGTGTTTCCTGTGGTTATTATTCTTAATATTTATGTTTTTTTTTAAAGCTGTCTATCATATGCGTTGCATAACATACATAACATTTTTACAAAATAAAATCAAACAAGAAAATACGAGATAGAAGTTGCAATTTATATGTATATCCAGTGTTGCGCTTAGATGGTTTTAAAATCATCTAGATGGAGATGGAGATGGAAATCCATAAATTCATCTTA
>VBVR01002906.1:0-19984 GCA_011638315.1 Tetramorium parvispinum | reverse complement strand
TTTGCCTACTTTTTGAGTAAATTTCGGGTGTCCCCTTAATTTTTTTGAGGAGTGTGTATATATATATATATATATACACTTGTAAAATAATAATCTCGAAGAAGAGAGTAATGTAAAAGAGCTCATTTAAAGTCAAAGTTGAACTGATTTATTATGTATAATAAATATATGCTTTTCCCCCGCGTATGTGTAGCACCTGAAAAGGTAAAAGGTTTGCGGACCGAGTACATTCGAAAACGAAATGATGGATCGTATGACGTTGCAGTTAATTGGAATAAACCCATTCTACAGCCAGACAATTATACCGTACAATTTTACTCGTTTCACGTCGAACGTTTCCTGATTGTATCTGGGGTCGGTATTATCGCAAAGTAAAAACGATCCTTTTAATTACCAAGAAACCAGAAGAGTCGGACATTTTGACTTCTTTTATAGGACGCGGTCAAGGCTCTCTTCTTGAACGTCAATGTAAAGTTGCAGTACGAAATCAATATCGTGGCAGAATCAATGGGTGGTACAAGTTTACAATCGAGTATATCCGGAAGTATCGATGAAGCGTCAGGTATTTATAGGCATAGACATCAGATATTCATTTCCATCAGACACCGTGAATAAAATTTATTTCCATAAGACATAATAGTTGCAGAGCTATCTTACCGCGAGATCATTGTAGCGTTATCGACATTAGTGATTATTGCGGTGGTCTTTGGAATACTCTGTATACAACGTCGTAACAAGAAGAATAAGCAAACTAATATGGAATATATGCATTTTGAGGTAAGCTCATTTATTATGCTATGAGTGCAATATTTACCTGCTGGCTATTTATAAGACGATTGATTTTTGTCGCATCAATCAACTCTGATATCTGAGAAATAATTTTCATCTTCAGTTCTCTTTCGGTGACACGTTGAATGCATTTTTTAGACTTTTTTTTATCGATCATTTGAGCATCGTGTTTCTGCCACGAAGCCAAGTTAATAATTTTGTGTTAACAAGTTTGTACAGCTTTGTTGCTAATATAGTTAAACTTTCGTCAGATATTTTATCAGATGGCCAAAATTTATTTTATTGTTGAAAGAATAATTTTT
This sequence comes from Tetramorium parvispinum, assembly GCA_011638315.1. Lineage (NCBI taxonomy): Eukaryota > Metazoa > Arthropoda > Insecta > Hymenoptera > Formicidae > Tetramorium > Tetramorium parvispinum. The sequence goes on along the minus strand of VBVR01002906.1, from coordinate 18,893 downwards.
CTAATTATCCGAAATCCAAAGCACGTATCCAGAAAGAACAAATTTTAATAATAATTTCTCACTAAACAGGGTTCTATGGATTCTCTTAAGAAACCTTTGAAACGAGATTATGCAGTAGATAATAGCGCTACTCTTTTGCCTCGTGATAAGTTTCAACTTGCTTCACAACAGCTGACCCTTAAAGGTATATTAGGGAGTGGAGCGTATGGTATTGTCAGACTTGCTTCGTTACAAGATGACGTCGGCGTCAACACAGACGTAGCTGTTAAAATGATGAAAGGTATTTTAACATTAAAATAGAGTAAAACCTATTCATGTAACACTATAATACGCGTACATAAGACATCATTCAAAAAAATATAAATACTAAATATAATCCATCAATCATAAATACATTCGCGTATATAATAATCACATATATGGAAAAGCATTAAAAAAAAAATATATATATATATATATTGATAAACGGGATTTTATGTGCTCGGATTATGTGCAGATAATCCAACGGTGGAAGATATAAAAAATTTTCATCAAGAAATTTCAATGATGAAATCTGCTGGTCAGCATCCAAACATAGTATCTTTAATTGGATATTGCACCTTGTACGATAAACCTTTATTAGTAGTGGAATATTGTAGCAAGGGTGATTTGCAAACGTATTTAAGAACGGTGAGCTATATTAGTAAGAGTACAGTATATGTACACAGTGTATGTACATTGAAAAATGCATTGGTTTTTTTAATAATGTAAAATGTAAATAATTACTTTGTTTATATACCTACATATGTATAAAATAACTATAAATTTTATTTTTAGATTTGGCAGAATTTAGTGAATGCCGTATTCGAATGTAGAACTAATTTAAAATCCAATATGGTGTCTATTGCCAATAAGAATGACACGGAACATGGTAATATATTATATACATATATGCATAATTAATTATATATACATTTTTTTTTCGTAAGTTATGTTGCATCAATATTACAATTTTCTACTCAACAATGTAACTGTTATGTACAACATATGTTATACATTTATATTGTTGAGTGGGAAATTGTAATAGTTATTATATTGATGCAACGTTATACTATTAGTTGGTATTTATTGGATATGTATACTCAACACGTACGCTATACAATAATTTCAAATGTTTTTTCATTATGCAGAAAAGTGTGTCTCCAATTATAAGAATACGTGTACGATCGCCAATCGCTTGTACGATATTCAACAAGGTAAATCACACAAATAATATTGGATATAGGATTAATTAACTCATCGAACATGTATAATTCTTCTGCTAATGTTTTTTCAGATGTGATAAAATATACAGAGAATGTTACTTCTGCCGATTTATTGAATTTTGCTAGACAAATAGCTACCGGAATGGTAAGTTATGTCAATATTAACAATTTACATCAATAATTACTATCAAGGCTGTAATAATGAAATCCACTTTCTAAATTCTTTTATTGTTTTGTATAAAGAATACGGTGGATTTTATGTTTAGGAATTTTTATCTTCCAATCGGATAGTACATCGTGACTTGGCTGCTCGTAATGTATTAGTGCGACCAGATAGAGTGGTGAAAATTTCAGATTTTGGTCTCAGCCGAGATATCTATCGAGAGAATGTTTACCGAAAGAAGGGAAATGGTAAATTACCTTTAAAGTGGATGGCAATCGAGGCCTTGACACATCAAATATATACTACTTACAGCGACGTGTACGTATTCTACTTCATTACACTTGCATTACACATTATGCCACTTACTTGATTGTGTCTCTATAGTGAAATTTTGAATTTTAGATGGGCTTTTGGTATCTTATTGTGGGAAATAGTGACTTTAGGTGCCATGCCTTATCCTGGTACTCCCACAAATAGAATTTTGCAATTTCTCAAATCCGGATATCGAATGGAGAGACCACCAAATTGTAGTCGAGAATTGTATGTGTTTATTGTGTGCGTTTATATATAAAAGTAATTGTATGTATTTATAACATTTAAGTATATAAATTTTCAGTTTTATATCTTGTGTTTCTTCTTTTTCAGATACAGTATAATGTATTCATGTTGGAATATAAGACCGCAAAGTAGACCTACTTTTACCGAATTAAAACAAAGTTTGGATAAATTGCTCAGTAAATGTTCGGAAAATAAATATTTGAGTTTGTGCGATGTTTTATATGAATCAGTCGACGAAACTAACGAGCCAAAGTCAACTAATGTATGTACGTTAAATGGAAGTAATGCAAAGCACAAGCATTAATTAACTCGTTAAGAATCACCGAATTTTTATTGTGTGCAAAATTGTTTATTTTCTAATTATACATACAATATTGTGTGATATATAATTTCTTCGTGTGTGTGTGTGTGTGTGTATGTATTTTGCATGTATATGTTATGCATGTGTAAGCGCGCGCAAGTATGTTACTTGCAATCTTAAAAAAAAAACTCAGTGATGATTACATCAACTTAACTAAAGCTTTTTCCTATTTATTTGTAGTTATTAAATCATTAATATTTTTATACATAGTAATGCATATTCAGAGTTTATACAGAACTTATTCGATATATACGAATTTGTTTCAATCATTTCCTTTACTTTTTCTAGAAAAGATGAGACCTTCCTCCCCCATCGACGAGTCGTGTACACTACTAATATGTTAACTTGAGAAATTTAAAGTCAACATTACTAATAAACAACTTTTATTTTTAAATAAAAAAATGACAAATTTAGCCAGATTTATCAATTATTTGCAAGTATGTTCTATGCAGATATGTATAAATTATCATTACTATTGCGAAAAAACATTAGTATATTTGCTACTTGAAAAGCAAAGACTTGCGCCAATTTTGAAATGCAAAAATGTATAATTGATACATGATAAGGAAAGAATAATTTAATTTATATTCGTATTGTAACATTTAAAATCTTTCAATGTCATTTCATGTTATTTTGTTGTTAGTAATAAGTGTGTTATTAATTAAAAACTAACAATTGATATGAAAAGAAAAGAGAATATTGCTCATGTAAGACAACCGTCTAAATATTTATGTGTCTTTAAAATGTCTAAAGATGTCTAACATTTTTGTCCTTTTTCACATTTTTTTTTAAATATTTAAATATACTTTAAGCATCTTTTGGACTCTTGAATTGTTTGAATGTCTATAAATGAATGCTGTGTCACTGAATAATCTCTCTTTTGTAGTATCACTAGGTGTTATATACAATTGGACATTTTCTAATTATATAAAATGCATAGTTGACCAGATCATTAAATCTTTTTTCAAAATAATAAGATATAAACACAGAAATCTTCTACAAAGAATCTTACGGTAAATCAATTATCCAATAATTTAGTTAGTAATATCCTGCAATTTCCTGTGACTTGAACAAAATTATACATATTAATTAAATTGCCTACAAGTTGGAAAATGTTAGAAAAGTCGTAGAAAAATTGATATAAATTATTTAATATGGATTATATAACAATATCATTTTTAAGATTAAAGTATACAGCGAAAAATTGTTTTAAGATACTTTTCATTCAAAATCCGAAATACGATTGAATTGCAATAGTTACCAAACATACACAACCAAAAATGTCCTCTTATATTCGAAAATGTGAAATTTCTTTTTAAAAAACAGATTATAAATGAGTAAGTAAAAATATATAAATATTATTCAATCAACTTTTCTACAATATAAATTTAATAAAAATAACGTAGGTTTTGTTCATGTAGATTGTTCATAGATAAAAACTTTTCGATTCTTTAACTTCAAAATTCTTAAATTTTAATCTTTACATTTCACAGAACAGAAATGTTTTAAATTTCATATTAATACATTTTATATCTCCGACTAATTGGAATGCAAACTATTGCTGTTTTTTTTTGCAATAACAAGGCTTAGAACATACTGGCATAACTCTCTCTCTCTTTCTCTCTCTCTTCCTGTGTTTCCATCGCAATTAACACATGCTATCACAGAGAAAGTTGTTACTACATATGGATTTCTGTTGGATGATTTCGTTTTCTTTTTTTCTTTTTTGATTTTACTGCAAATTATTACATAAATCTTACACATTCTCGGAAATTTTTTACATGCATGAACTCATGGTTAATCTCATTAAAAAATATCTCATATCCCGTATGATACATTCTTAAAAATATGACAATTAGTTTAGATGTATTCTTTTTGTAGTATCATCAATCTTTCCTTAATAAAAATTCAAGTGGAAATGTAATTAACGTGTAATTAAGCTTCGAGCGACTTATTCCTCAAACAAGAAAGCAATGCCGCATGATTAAGTGCGAAAAAATAACAGAAAAGGACATTCACAATTTCATTCAGAATTAAGCTTAATTAACCGATAATTATTCCTTCACTTAGATTTTTGGGAAAGAAAAAAGTCAACTTTGAACATTCAGGCAACACTATCGGATTTCTTCATCTTGTTCTTTAAACGCTTTACAAACGAACGCTTTACAACAAATGTAAATTTATTTACGAGAGATGTAACAAAATCTCACATACGATACTGTTGATTACAAGATAAAAATTTGTCCAAAGACTTGTTTGTTAATATACATATACGTACACACACATACATACATGTATGCGCATATATATGTACATGGAGATTGTGTGTCTCTCTTGGGAGGAATATTATATATTATAATTTTACTTATATTTATATATATATATATACTTATGTTGTTTTAAAAACTGACGAATGTGATTAAGTTTACAATTATTAGTTACTATCGCTCACATATAAATGTAATCAAAGAACGTAATATTATACTTTGTAATTCTAACATAAAGATTATACGGCAAAAACAATATATTTAATTAATAAATTTCTCTCTTTAAGAAGCCAAAAATCACAGACAAAATAGTCTCTATACCGGTATTAATCACCGACAGGAATCTCGCTCTCTCTCTCTCTCTCTCTCTCTCTTTCTTTCTCTCTCTCAATATTAATGTTCTTACTGCCGTTTGTACCACTTACAGTGTTATCTATATCAGATGCTATCATTTCTATTAATTAAACTATCTTCTTTGTCTACTGGTGGTGGGCCCGTGGTTAAAGTTGTACTTGGCCCTGCTGTCAAATAGCCAGCAGATACAGGTGTCCCAGCTGAATGACAATCAAGCCAATTTAATAATTGGCAAAAACAAATAACACTTAATTATGTAAATTTTTAAGTTAATCGCATATGTGAATACCTGTAAGATAACCAGAACTGGTATTATTCGAAATGAACAGATCGTGCCGTTGATCCTTATACTCTGCCCATACACTCGACTTTTCCAAAATGGCATTAACTTTTTCACCAAGAAGTAAACTTTTCGTCATGGCTTTTAAAGCTTTTACTATTTGTGCTTTAGTCGTGGCAGGGTTTTCAAGAATATCTAATCGACCTTCCAATATGTTTAAAAGATATGGTACCATTTCGGCGTCCAATGCCTACAATTACAATGTAAAAAGCATCAATAAATAGCTCTGGACGTGAATTTTGTATATGTATATTGAATTGAATAACGTGAATCGTATAAATCCTCTTTACCTGCTTGATAAGTCTATCTTCGTTCGTCGAAAATAGTCTATTCAGCGTCTCGCATGCTACCGCGATCATATCCCTTCTCGATTGCATTGCATGCTTTAATGGACTTATGCATTCCGTTTGGCATATAGATGAGATACAAATCTGAATGCAAGTAAATTATATAGCAACATAATTATAGATCATATGCAACTGATACAAATAATTTAGCTTCTCACCTCGCTTGTCGCTAATTGATGTAGAATTAATATAGCTGTCTTATATACCGATGGCTGGCTGTTGTGAGCTGCCATTTGTCGACAAAGTCGCGGTATATGGCCCAAGGATGGTACTTGGTCGGCCAAAGTAGGTTGCGCTTGGAGTAAACACACAAGAGCCTGCGTCGATAATTCCAACATGTCCGTCTACAAAGAAAATTAAAAATATACACATGAAATTAATGCTTTCTTTTTTAATATTTTCATATGCATTGGCACTTGTTATTATACTTTTATTTTTTTTACATCTTACACTTACATCAGTCTTTTCCTTCGACATTAATGTTAACGTAGTGTCCATTAGCTCACTCAAAAATTCTTTTGGTTTTCTGAGCGCCCAAGCGGGACTGGTTATGAACAACCGAAGATACACTCCACCTACGACAGGCTCGTGTGTCGCAATATCGATATTATTTTGTGTGTCGGGTAACTTTAATATGGCATTTGGATTTCGCCTCTGTAACGCGTGGTATCTAAAAGATGAGATATAATTAACTTGATACATCGTCTAGGGAAGGAAAGTAAGAAAAGAGGAAAGAAAGAGAAAGAAAAAGAGGGACAGAAAAAAGAAGTCAATTTATATTTATATGTAAAGCTTACTCGTCTTTCAATTCCGCAATAATTCTCGCTACTCTAGCTTTTGCATCATCGTCCCATATCAATTCAGGATTTTCGTGCTGTGTCTCAAACATGTGTACACACTGCTTGGGTGCATCGCGAATAGCTTCGCTGAATAATCTAGGTAGAAATTTCGACAAGTCAAGTTTAACTTTTGGTCCAGCTAATTTATCGGATGACATTTTTGCAAGTAATTCCGCTGCTGCTTCTCTCGTCTGGATATTACTCGAGTTACAAAAGAGATCAAGAATGTATACGACAGCTCCTACAAAAAAAAAAGAAAAATGCATTAACATAACAGACACGTTTGATATGTGACATCGAAGCAACTCGTGATGTCTTGTCGATTCACAAATAAATGTCAATCAATCTTTCCATCTGCCGCATCTTTTAGTACGAACCTCTCGATAATGCTTCCTTTACAATTTTTGTCGAGCTCATTAGGGCATATAGTGTTTCCAATGCGAGAAGCTGATGTTCTTTTAAACTGTGTAAACATAACAACAAATGCACGACAACTTCATTTGCGGCAATATCATCAACGCATTCCTGATTCTTGGTAACATTACTGATGACTTCTAGCGCGCTCTTTTGAATTAATTTGAAATTACTACAATTCAAGAGTCCAAATAACAATTTAAAGTGCCCCATACATTGTAATTCAATGCCAGGGTTATTTTTGATAACATTATTCAGAGCTTTAAGCGCCATCACAATGTGCTCCAATTTCTCTTGGTCCTTCTTAACCGAAGTAATACTTCCTAAGGATGTTAAGTATTCTGAAGACAGTGACAGAAATTCAAGCAAGTTTATCGTAAAACCTTTGGGATTCTGAAAATTAAATAGTAATCTCCAAGATTACTTTTCTCATGGATGTACGTAACGAATATTCTAAATTATCTTTGCACGCGCACGTGCAATTTTGTTTCTATAACAACTGGAAGTGAATTTTACCTCGATTGGATATGCTGGTTGCTCGTTGTATACTTTCACAAATATTTCGCCGATTACTAATTCGTCAGCATGAGCGGTGTACTTAAAATCGCTAAAATCATGTTCAAAATTATCGCTATTGTTTAATCTCTCTTGACGTTTCAGTTCTAAATATTCATTTAATTCCGCTCTGGTTCCATTGTCCCAGATTAAATATGGATTCGAACAATTAGAATTCAGTATCTTTAGAATCTCTTCGGGTTTATCTTTAACAAGCTGACGTGCTAGATAGGACGTTAGTAAACTTTCCAAAGCGGCAACTGTGACGGGATTAACGGGAGTCTCGTTGTCGCCCTTCATGTAACCACCTAATCTGGCACAAGCGCGAACTGCCAATTTGGCCAAGTTGTTGGCTACTTCCTGACGATTCTCATCCTGATTTCTCTCTACACCACCTTCCTCCAACGTATAGTCGTAATTGAACATGAAGAGCAACAGATCCCACAAAGCACCGGATTGCAATAGTTGCATTTGTAATATACTATCTGTAGCGAGAGACGAGATGCACTCGGTGGCAACTGCACACAATTTTGTTAAATGCTGCAACAGAGGGCAGAGATAGGAAGATAAAAATTGAGATGAAAAGAGTAGTCCCATATAGCATTCTATATAGCTGGTAAGGCTACAAGTTTATAGATAAAATACCTTAAAATGCAGTATTCTGCAAAGGTCTTTCACAAGTTGCGGCAATTCAATAATCTTATCTCTGCATCCGCGAAACGATCCGGCAACGGCGAAGCATCTGGTTATATGCATACAGACTTGCACCGCTATATCGGTGGATTTACTCGATCTGCTTAAAACGGATACGCATCGCGTGTACGCTTCCAACAATACGTCTAAGCCACCCTCCCTTCGCAATTCTTCGGCATTTAAAGCCGAACAGTGCACCGTGTGATACGCAAGTTCGCTTGCAGCTGCTAGCAATGGGGCAGACTTTGAAAATAATCGTTCGTCATCCGTTTCCAGCTTAATCGTCTTGATCAGCTGCGGATAGCCGGCGTACTTGTAAGGTCTAAGCTCATCTGTGTATCTGTGGAAGAGGATGCTCTGTGTCCTTAAAATCAAAACGATGTTGTCAGGATTGGGGCCGGTCGTCGACCAACAGCTGCGACTGCATAGAAACTCGTATGCCTGACTGACAGCTTCAAACTTGTCCTGTAGAATCATCATTGTCATTTTATATTGCATGTAGGTACAGGTACGTTTCTGTGCGTACATGCATGTACGTGTATGGTACGCTCGATTAAATTATGTAATAAAACGTAACAGAATAACTCGCGACACAAATATACTCGCTTACCCTGCCCTCGGGATTTTTATCAGGATGATACATCTGAGCTAATTTGTAAAAGGACTTTCTCACGATCGCCTCGTCATACTGCTTTCCATTAGGTAAGCCGAGCTGCTTGTAAGCTTCATCCACAGTCATTAGAGGTGGCTTCTTTTCCACTTCTCTCTTCCACGCGTCTAATACATCTTTTAACAGTTGCACCTAATTCAATATTGTACACATCAATGTTACGCACAGAGGATTGTATGCGACGCATCACGCACACAGAAAAGATCAAGTCAATTGATTCGCTTTAACTTACAGGCTCTGGGATAGGCCACTGCGGGAATTTAACAGTGTCACAAAGATGCCTGAGGTAGAATATCTGGCAAAACAATTCATTTTCCAATTGCGGATATCTCACAGCAGGTATAGCGATGTATTGATACCTAGCCATGGTATGACTTCGTAACTTGGGAGTAAAATCTGCAATGTGTGCGGCAATTTTCTCAATAAGCATTCGCCGCATTTCTGCATTCCAAATTGCTTCCGGCGTATCGTAATCTCCAAGAAATATCTGCGCAAATTTCTCTGCTCCGTGATTCTCTAAATAACTCACCATCGCATCGGGCACGAGTTGACCGAGAATACTTCGTTGCATTATATCTGAAGAAGTGTTCTAAAGACAAACACAACGTCACAAAATCGAAATGTTACTTTACACACATATAGATATACTTGTACACTTGTCTGAACGTAATCGTGATCATGCAACATTACATACATTTCTGTTAAAATTGTTGGAAGAGGGAAAAAAACAAAAAAAAAAGGAAAAAACTGTATAGCATGTAAACTCACGTCGTCGTTCCTAAAGGCTTGTTTAGTGTGCGTAAGCTGCAAGAACCTTGCGATTGGCAAGACGTTAGAACCAGTGTACATTAGGATAAAGTAAAATACGCCGGTAAGATAAATTTTCGACACGTCTGCATTGTCCCGCATCACTTCACACAGCAACGTGGCGACCCTCTCGACTAGGATTGGATCGAACGTTAGCAAAAGCTGTACGATATGTGGCAGATACTGAAGATCAGATAACAAGCGCTTCACCCGTGGCAACGGTCTGATTACCGCGTCATCGGCATCTCTACTTGGGAAATATTCGCACATCTTGATTAAAATGTTTAGGATTAAATTGGCCAGCTCACTTTCATTTATCACGGGAGTTCCCCTCGCGACAAGACTCCACTTCAATTGTGGCACTTGTGAAATCGTTTTCCACCCATCTAATCCCTGTGCCCAAACTTTCGTCTTGTGAGTGACGTGATTTGAACTGTACAATTCCTTTAAGTCTTTTAGACTCATCGGGCCTTCACGTTGATCCCCGTTATTGTAATACCATTCTTTTTCCATTCGTTCCTGCTGTGGGCCCGCTTCTATCACATTGGTTTGCGTCGGCACGACTGCTCGGGAAGTATGTAAATGTGCCAATGTTAACAAGTCGACCAAAGTTCGCACACCATTCTGATCCATTATATCTTTTACATTTCGCCGGTGCAATATGAGCTTATTAATGAACATGACTAGCCTGTCGCGCTCCGTTCTGTCCGCGCAACGCTCCAACATTCCTAGTATGTACTTGGTATCTGAGAATGGACCGATATCCTCGTAATATCGACCATATACTATCGTCATTGCTTGCAAGCAAAGGCACTTCATTTCGATTTTCGCAGTCAATAAAAATCTATGGTATAAATCATTAAAAAATTCGTATCTACAATAAAAGATAAGACATCGTTACATAAACTGTCTGAAATTTTGTACTACAAATTAGCGCGATTACAGTTTATAACAAACGTTTGTCACGCGTCTCTCCCTCCCTCCCTCCCTCTGTTGTAAACGTGTTCGTTCTTTCTTCCACCAACGGCAGGCTCTTTTCCTGCCGTTGGTTTCGGCATTCCATTTTATTTACTACGTAAAATTGGCAATGTCCCACCGCGCGATACATTCGTCATTGAATGCGTGTAAAAATTGATCAAATGGTCAGATATAAACACACATATATACATGTACTTACGATTTTCTTATTGGACTGTCCGGACTATCCTTTTCCAGTAAAAGTCTCAAGTAGTAATCTCCAATTTTAACTTCATCCGAAAGACATTGATATTGCACTTCAAACTCTCTATGATTCCATGCGATCAAAGTCCCACCAGCCAAGTCTTTATCTGAAGTAAATGCGCGTATCTCATTTTCCAAAGCTATTCTCAATTCCTCTCTCGTTTTGTGATTCCAAATTAAATTTGGCAGTGCGTGATCTTGATTAAATTTATAGTAGAATAATTTCCAATTTGCTTCAGATTTAATTCGTTCTCTACGTTTTCTTAAAACTATCGGACGCTCTTTAATCTTTTCTCTACGCTCTATACCAATACGGGCACCCCAATGTTGCAAAGCATTCTCCACGTGCTTTTCAACTACTCGCATCTGACGTTCGATAGCGATCCACTGTGGACTTTTTTTATTTCTCGACGCATGATCTATAGCTATCTTTAAATTGTCACGATTGTTCAATCTCTCTTCTTCCAAGAATGACTCTGGCACTTTTTCGTCAGAGTCCAAATAGCTTAACAAGCCCACCGGCTGGAAACAAATTACAGCAGTTCTACATTATTCGCCTTTACACTTAAACGCAATGCAACGCGTAGAAGTAGGTGTACAATTTAAAAAGCGCAATTGTAACTCTTACTCTTAGTAAGCGAATCCTGTTACAATGTAGAACGACACTGCATATGTATTGTGTATAATGTATCCATACAACTCACCATAATTCGTTTCAATAATCCCATAGCTGTAGGATGCCCTGTGACCCACAAGCCTACTAAATGTCGGCACAATTGTCGATGCGTTAACAGTCTACTGTCACTACCGATTGTAAATAAACTATTTAATAAATGCCTTGGTAGAGCTCCTTCTGCAAGTGCCAGTTCTTGCATTTTTGCCGCTACCTCTGGTGCACCCTCCTCAATGATCGCTCGCATGATCAATCCAGCACCTTTGACCACAGCTAGCGAGGGATGTTGAAACAGTTTAAACAAAGATCTACCTCTTGTAGCAACCATTTCTAAAAGATTGTCAAAATGTTTGCCATCGGTGGTCTCACTGTATGGTACGCATAGGGCAAATGTTAAAAGATCGAGCATAGCAGAGACTACCAATGCACCTGTGCCATGATTCTGTAATGTTAAAAAAGAGAAATGCATCGTGAATCTATCGCGGGATGAAATCTCTATAATTTTATGTCGTTCATTATATTTTACATGATATCTCTGCACATTGAGTTTAAAAAGCTTTTCACAACTTCTTAGCAAAGAACACAAATTTCAAGTATCAAGTAATCAAAACAAAAGTTGTAAAATAAATCTCAGAAATTTGTAGTCTGACGTTACAGGCAGTAAGAGTAATGCAAACACTCACGTGAAATACTTACAATGTGATTAACCCACATTTCAAGTAGACTTTCTAAAAACTTGTTACTGCTGAGGAGACTACTTTTGTTCAATTGTTCTTGTCTCAAATCGCAATCGTCGTGCATTGGTTGCATTAGAGCGCAAATACAATCTATGGCAGCTTGCGTTACACCACACGTTTGTCTTTTCAAAGCCTTCACGACCTTTGTACCGACAGTTTCTCTAAAGCCAGGAAGCGTTGTAAATGCAGCGAAACCGATTTTACTAGCCACCAGTCTTCGCAGGGCATGAAACTGTGCTTCAATCTCGCCATTCGTCTCGAGATCTTTGCTGATTAAAGTATTCAGAGCGCCGAGGATAATCTTGTCTTTATTTTCAGTAAAAATCCCCTGTAAGTAATCATTCGTGATACGATGTACTTGGAGTTGTAATGTCGTTACAGTCCATTCAAGCGGTTCAACTTCCTGGATAAACAGAAAATGTCTCATGTCCCTTTATGTACTATTTTATTAATACATCGATATAATGTATTTTCAATCGAATCTCTTTATAATCACTTTACAGGTATACCTACTTTACGAGAGATTCTTTTCTCACAGGGAAGAAAAAAGTCTGGATAAAAAAAAAGTCTAAATGTTTTCCATTGTAATGTTTCATTGTTTCAAAGGGATTCCAAAGTCAGGTCCAAACAACACCTTAACCGCTTCAATGTACCGTACACAAACTCTTATTCTTACTCTTGCAGGCATACGTGCGCGCAAATGCGTAATGATACTTGATAAATACAATCTCGCATACACAGATAATCAGAGATGTGTAATAGAGAAATGCTTCATCTTACGTCTTGCGTGATGGAGTAATTGAGCCCGCTGTACGGTATATTTGCGTTAAATCTCTCCAAAATTTCAGCAAATGTACGTCCTCCAGGCGGCTGTTGAAGGAACTTGACGTGTGTCGTCTCAACCTCCTCATCAACAGGTAGATTGAAAGGTCCGAGTCTTTTACCTCTGGCTATGGGATACATTTTGACATGGACGTCTCTATTACCGGATGCTCTCACGCCGTCCAGTAGAGACGCCAATAAGGAATCTCTATTCGTCGCGGTATAACTGCGCGTTTGCCCGTTAAGATACTGTATAGTAAACAATTGAGGATTATCGTTATCACGAACCAAAGTAAAAATGTCCGACAGCGGCCTAAGAGTACAAATGTTGTATGTTTGAGGATCTCTTTCCAACAGGCAGGTATCTGACAGACAAAGCGTCCTTCTTTGAGGATCCAGATGCCTGGAGGAGATTTTGTGGACAGTAAATTCCGATACGCTCGTTATATGCTCGTCGCTGCTAAATTTCCCTAATCTTTGAGCAATAAAGTCGTCGAGTCTTATTGGCTCCTTCAGCATCTTGATGTTAATGCCCAAGTTATTTAATGCAGCTTCTTGCAACTTTTTCTTTATCTCTTCCATATGTTTCGACGCAAACAGATGCAAGCGTCCAAATCCACCACACACAATCACAAATCCATTCGGATAATCTTTCATTGTCAGGAGCCCTTCGAAATCTTTATAACAATAACTAGCTAATACCATGTTTGTCGCAGGATCCAATTGATCGAGACTGTACGATGTTATCTCTAATACAATGGGCAATCTCGTATCAGACCAGTGATGTTTATACGCTGGATATCGCTGCAAACAGAACGACCGTATTACGACTTGGCATATTGTGTAGAGTTTATAATTCTCTCTTTCTCTCTTCAACGGTGTGTTTTCTATTTGCTTTGTGTACACAAATTAAGTATGAGAAAAAGTAAACTCACCAAAATTTCCTTAGGTTTTTCAACATACGTTCTGTACTTGAGTGCTTCTGTCAATAAGTGTGGTCTATGTTCGGAGCTGAACTTCATAGTCTCATTTTTCCGCTCCTTACGTACGGTTATAGTAAATTCATGGGAACCTAATTGATTTCTATTTATTGGCTGTACACTTATAAAATCGGAATATTCCCATTTGTTTGTTACTTCTAAGGTGCCAGGATTGTACGTTGTTATCCCCATCGAGCCAATGGAGAAGATGCGCTTGTACCTAAAATGTCGTTTCTCTCAGTTACGGAAAATAACCACAAATGAAAAATTATATTTAAAATATTGTACCGTTTCTAAACCGCTAACCATCTAACCGAAAGAGGAAAGAGAACAAATTTAATATTATATATTATTCTTGTTGAAAAGTCACAAACAAGCGATAAACGAGCGGAAACTTTTCATAAATTTGTCAGATAACTCCCACCGTGCCGTCGCTGTTGGCACGGTACACATGTTAAACATCAAACGGTGGAATGGAACTTTATCGTAAAGTATCGGATATCAATTCTCTTCGACATCTTGCCAAGGTCTTTAACAAGTGTGAATAAAATCAAAACGGAAGTGATGATACTGAATCCGGGAAGGAGAGCGAGAGAGGCTTACTTACTTTCCTTTCCATGTAGAATGCTTGGTAACTAAAAAGCACGCGACATCCTGATTGTCCTTAATCGGCATCATTGTTTCATTGCTCGTGGACGCAATCGTATTGTATCGTATCGGTTCGGACAGACTGAATGAGCGTTTGATTCGGAGCGCAGAACACTAGTTGCACACAAGGTGAAAGGCGTAGGAGAGAACTTGGATTCGCGCGCGCACGAGTTAGGAAATTACAGGGCCGTCATTACGTAAAGTACGTAAAGGGAGGCATAGAAAGTTGAACTTGGTGTGGGCGGCCGTTGCTGCTGCTCTCTCTCTCTCTCTCGGCTTTCTCCAACAGCTGGTACGTTGCGTACTCATGAAACCCTTTCATCTGACAACGGTCATCTTCGACGGCTTGGTCAACCTGGAAGCGGCCATGACGGAGTCGAGGGACGGCGCTCGTGCTCGTGCGCTCTCGCGCGAGAGAATGGCCGCGGGGGGCGTTAGGTTAAGGGGGTGTTGACTGGTGTTGACGAACAGCTGTTTATAGATGTCGGTACTGCAGTAACTGCTGCTCCGCTGTCTCCGCTCCGCCTAATACCAACCAATGAAAAACGTACATATGTATTATTGAATTCCGTGACAGGAACGAATATTTCCACGAATTAATAACATTTTCAAGTAATTAAGCCCTTTTGTTGCCGCATTCGCAATTAATTAAGCCCGTATAGTCCAGACTCCGGATTAGATTGGAATTTGACCAATCAGAATAAAGCTAAGTAATTAAGTAATTCTGTGAACATTGTTCCGATTGGTCAGATTCCAATCTAATCCCGAAGATGTCACACGAGTCGGTTCAGCTGACGGCTCACGTCAACACCGGAGACCGGAGTACCGGATGCCGGTGTGAGTCACACAGGTCACACACAATTCGTAAGTAAAAGAAGGTCTAAGCTCTTCAATTTGGCCTGATTTAATCGATTCGTCACGTGTAATCTTTTCCGTTTCTCTCGCAGGACATTTTTTTTTTATTTCCTACTGATTGTGAGAAGAGAAACTCTACACAAGGCAGGTAAATATCGTACGTGAAAAGTTAGGTTAGGTTATACATGCTCTGCATGCTGGCATGTAGCGGTAGCCAAGTCAACGATAAACTACAAACGTTAGCGTTACGGATTTCAGACTTACATTTACTTGTGCGTAAGATATATATTAGAAATGTTGCGTGACTACACAAGCACCGTGGCCGCATTGTTGAATTATTGAATTACGCAATTATGGAGCCAAGTAAGGGGGTCGGCGAGAGAGCCACGATGAAAGTGGAGGCTAAACAGTTGACCGCACCCGACGACAGCCTCGCCGTTCGGCAGAGTAGCAACGTAATACCGGTGATAATTGAAGAACTGGATGAAAATGCCATCAGCTCGATGGACGTGGACTTGAATGAGTTTGTCGAGGCAAAGGCGTTGCAGATCGGAGAGGTGGCGGACGTTGCTCCAACGTGTACCCTCTCTCCGTCGTGTAGTAGCGGTAGTACACCGTCCAAGGATGTCGCGGTGGACGCGGAGGAGCAGCAGGACACCTCTCTGACTGCCGACGAGGAAGATCGCTTGACAAAACAATTTCTAAATGGCGAGTTAACATTCAGCGAGTATTCCTCGAGGATGGATCAGGATGTGGACTTGCTGGAGTCGATAGAGAGCGATACGCCGAGGTACAAAAAGTTCGCCTTCACCCAGTCGACAGTGACAGTGGGTGGGAAAATGATGGGATTTGTGATCCTACTTTTAGGAGGACCATCGGATTCGATCGCGTCGCTGTGCAAAAGATGGTGGAACCAAAGCCGACGTACCGAGCAACGAACGTGCGTCAGAAGAAGAAAAGGCGCGTATTGCCACCAGTTTTGCAAGGACTTATGGGAGAGGCCAACTTGAGATTTGCAAAGGGAGAGGTAGATTTAGCCGCGCAAATATGCATGGAGATCATCAGGCAAGTTCTTTACTGCGTAACTTGCTTTACCTATATATGTATGTAATAAACGAGCTGCTCAAGACTCACGAGATGTGACCCTCTCTAATTATTCTCGTAGACAAGTGCCGAGTGCTCCAGAACCGTTTCAAACGTTGGCTATGATATATGAAAACGATCAACCAGACAAGTCTTTGCAGTTTGCTCTAATCGCTGCGCATCTTAGTCCTAAAGATGCCGATCAGTGGGTAAGATTAGCCAACTTGTCATTGGAAAGCGGCGATATGAAGCAAGCGATAACGTGTTACTCAAAAGCGATTCAAGCCAGTCCAAAGGACATCAGTTTATACGAGACCCGAGCGCACCTCCAGGAGCAGAACGGAGATAAGAAGGCATACCTGCGAGGGTATACTAAACTGATTCATCAGCTGGAAGCCGAGGATGGCGAATACATAATGAAATACGCCAAGATACTAGCCAAACGTCATATGCAAGAGGATAACACGGAGCAAGCACTGGAAGCGATCGAGACTATTTTTACCAAGTGTCCCGATCTCATTACGCTGGAAGAAGTCAATGTCATGACTGAATTGCTAATAGCGCTCAAACAATTTAAGAGGTGCTTGGATATATTAGTGAAGTATACAAATATTCAAGTACGATACAAGAAGAGCGAGAAGAATGAGGAGAGAACGGCCAATGGAGGCGATGCAAACAAGGAGGAGGAGCGTGGTAACGCGAGAGCTAGAGCTACGTCGCCGCTGCCGTCGTCGTCGTCGAGAAGCCAGAGCAGCGACGAAATAGAGTCCTGCGATGTCCCGGCGACAGTGGTCGTCGACTTGAAGGCCAAGTTTCTCATAACTCTCATCGAATTGGATTACATTGCGATAGCTGATCAACTGTTGCCTAAATTTTACACGTACGAGAATCCCGAGATTTCGGGAGATCTCTTTCTGGACGTAGCGGAAACGTTGATGGGCAAGAAGGAATTTCAGCGCGCCATGCTTTTGCTGGATCCGCTGGTTAAGAGTTCGAATTTCAGCCTGGCTGCAGTTTGGCTGAGGCACGCCGAGTGCTGGCTCGGTTGCGATAATCCGGATAAGGCCATAGAATCTTACGAGGCCGTGCGAAGGCTGTCGCCGCAGCATTTAGGCGCGAGATTAGCCTTAGCCCAGCTTTATAAAAAGTCGGAGCAGGACGCGAAGGCGATACAAGTTCTCTACCAAGATCCCGAATTTGACACGTTGGATTCGGACGTTCTCTATCAAAGAACGCTGCTACTTTACAAAGTCGGCAGGTACGACGAATACTTCACCTCGGGAATGTTGCTTCTCTCGAGGCATTGCGTTAACATAAGAAGGAAGGTCGAATTGAATGCGCTGGCACGCGCAACGGGGGTTCGCCAACGGCTCGACAGCCTGCAACTTCGTCGTTTGTCTTGCGGGGAAAGGTTGGAAGACGACAACGCCCCAACGTTTACCGCTAACGCGTGCCCGAGCGAGAAAAACGAATTTCTACTTTTCATACAAATGTGTACGCTAGCGTGTCACTTGCGCAAGTATGGCTTCCTTCAAAGATTATGTTTCACCGCTCTGACGTCCAAGAGATTTAAAAAGAGGAACCCTCACATCATCTTTCTGTGCTTGGTCTCTTGCATTCATAATCAGGATTCGTTCTACGGCTACAATATCGTCCGAGAGTTTGTGCGTGTCTGTCAAAG
This sequence comes from Tetramorium parvispinum, assembly GCA_011638315.1. Classification (NCBI taxonomy): domain Eukaryota; kingdom Metazoa; phylum Arthropoda; class Insecta; order Hymenoptera; family Formicidae; genus Tetramorium; species Tetramorium parvispinum. The sequence continues at coordinate 581 of VBVR01002906.1, read as the reverse complement.
GTCCAACTCGTGGAACTTGTTAAATATAATCATTCAAAGAGCAGAAGATTTGAGGCACAATAGGTTTATAATGCGATTACTTGGAAGAGACGTTTTTTCACATTTACATATCATGCATGCAAACAACTGTCTCGTCTCGGGAACTTACAAGTATGCTCTAAACGGCTACATGTCTCTGTTTAAAGTCGCACCTAGTGCATTGTTAGCATTGTTGATAGGCGTGACGCAATTACAAATGGCATGTCAAAAGTTGTCGGCCAAGAAGAATCAGCTTGTAATTCAAGGTGCGTACCTCGCTAGTATAGTAAGGTTGACATCCAATTTTTTTTATTATATTTATGTACATATATATATATATATATACACAGGGTGTCCCATTTTAAAGGACTCACTCAAATGTCTCAGAAATATTGCGTTAAATCGAAAAATGTTTCATACAAAAGTTGTATGGTTTCAAGGGGGACATAAGATGATGTCATTAATTTGACATTGAATAGTTACTTGAAGGTCACCTTTAATTTTTTAAATGGAACACCCTATATTTCATTGCATATTCTTGTAGCGTATTTCAAGAGCTTTCC
>VBVR01002905.1:958-19988 GCA_011638315.1 Tetramorium parvispinum | reverse complement strand
ATTTCTACATGAAAAATACATTATATATATATATATATATATATATATATATATGAATATGATATACATGTATGTGTAATTTTTGTGTATAGTTAATGTTAGTAATTAACAAAGTGTGAATTTCGATAAATTAACATGACAGTGACGGACCTATCTCCGAACACCTGATAAGTCATCTCCGGCTTGAAGACAGCCTCCTCCGAGTGCAGGTCGTCGAGGTTGCGGATCAATCTCAGCTCCAGGGCTTCGTTGCTGTCCGCCACCAACTTCTTCAAACGCGCCGTCGTTGAGTCCTCCATTTTTTTCCAAGGAAAGAAATCAACGGGTAGAACGACGGGTGCGGATCGTTAGAAAGCAACTCCTTTTGGTTCCGACAAAGCTTTGACCTTGGAAATAAGGATCGACATAGGTTAGAGTGCCGCGAGGAAGCGACGCCGGGTCGTCGAGGGGAGAAGACAACTACCTGGGGTCGATGTGCACAATCAGATCAATCGATTGAAGCCTTTCACATTAATTTCTGTCAGCCGGACGATTTGGCGCCAAAACACGGCGGTTTCGGACAAAGTGATCTCTGAATGGAACCGTTCGTGGCGGCTTCCTGTTGCTCCTTTGATCATCGACAAGATACTATCGAAGACTGACAGTCTTGTGAAAGTTTTTGCGTGATTATTAAAATTTAGATTGTTAGATCATAAGATAACGTTAATCTTATCATTTATTATTACCATTGTTTCAAAAATATGTATGCACATTTAAGTTCTGAAAATATTTAATTTTAAATTAAAAAAAACTACAATTTTATTACCATCATCGAGTGATAATTTTACAAAAAAATGTAATTTTTGTGACAATATCATTATATTATTGTGTCATAAATATACATTCTCTCTTACTTATAAAATATATGTACAATAATAAATTACGAATGTAATTAAAAACTAATAATTCAGATATTTTAGTAATAAGAAAATTATATCTATAGTCGATAATGTCAATATTCTTCAATTATCCCATTTTGATGGTCACAAACAATTGCCTGAGATTGGTTCTCTATAATAAATCTTGTTTTAATCCACGGTTTTGTTGTAAACGATTGGAATGGCGATTTTAAAAAATCGCGCGCTTTCAGTTACTAATCAATAATCTAAATGATATCTTTTTCTTCTCACTTTCCAGCCTCAAATAGTTAAAACCTGCGACAATAATTACACAATACACTCCGCACTGATAGCTACTCTTGACAACAATTAAATCTCTACATCTCCTTATTTTTAAGAAAAAAAAAGAGATCCTTTTTAAGAGAAAGAAGGATATAGCGAATAATTAGTTTTAGCGTTACCTGGGAGATGTAAACAACTCTATTAATCTGATTCACAAAATGGAGTAAAATGGAACTTCATTAAGAAAGCAGAAAGGAAGTGAAATCGTGGAGGATGCAGTTGAAAGAGAAAACTGTTCGTTTTACATACAGGAGAGACATTATTGTTGACTCTTTGTGAAAATCTCTCCCGCGCAATGGCTGTGTCTCTGCAAACACGCGTTTTCTACGGCTTGAGAACGGATATCGCCGGTAACGCGCATTACGTCACAGACGCGGAGATTTTATATCCGGTTGGCAATGCCCTGGCGATTCACAATGTTCTTCAGTATCAGCAGAAATTGATTCGATTACCCGACAAATATCAGGCAAACATTATTTGCATCTCGCCTAACAAGTGAGCGAATTTAATAAAGTATATCGAAGACATTTTTGTAAAAAAATTAATAAAATAAAATCTCATTTCATATGAAAATAAACATTAATTGAAACAAACTTTCACATTTTCGATTTTGACAATAAAAAATGTAACAATTGTTAGATTTAAAAAGGATAAAAAGATAGTTTCATATGATAAATGGAAACCTTTTTATTTCTTGCACATAAGTAATTAATTTATAATTCTAAGAAGTATGGAAACAATCTTTTTATTTCTTACATATAAGTAATTCTATATATAATTAATTTATACTTAAATACATATAATTAATTTATAATTCCAGGAAATATGTTGCGTTAGCCGAAGTAGGGGACAAGCCTACCATATCCATCTATGACATTTATTCCTTGAAACGTAGAAAGCTGCTCGGAATACCTTATGACGCTCCGGGAGTTACCAAATTTACGTGTCTGAGTTTCACCTTCGATACTAAGAATCTAGTGGCGATCACCGACGAACCCGATCAAACGATGCTCTTCTACAACTGGGAGAAGGGCAAGGTCGAGTCGACATACAAGATGACAAATTCGCAAAGCTCTTTGGCGATCGCCGAGATGTTGGCCTGCAATCCGACGGACGCGACGGTGGTGGCGGTCGGCGGTCCCTACACCTTCAAATTTCTCACCGTTTCCGAGACGGTGTGGCGCCCGTATGGTTTCGCTAAAGCGGAGAACCTCCTCGTCTGCTCGATGGCCTGGCTGGACGGCGACAGACTGATGGTCGGCACCCAGGACGGCCGCATGCTCTACCTGGAGAACGGCGATCTCAAGAACGTGTACAGAATGTCCGACACGGTGTCGATGAATCTCAAGATTCGCGAGGAGTATGTCACGCCCGGCACCACCAGCTCGCAGATAGCTTTGGGCGCCATCGAGGATGTTACCTGGCAGCAGTACGTGAACTGCCTGGTCGCGTTCCCGCGTGGTTTCGCCTATGCGCAGGGCGCAGGCACCGTGGTGCTCTTTGAGAAGGAGGGCAAGTACAAGTACACGAAGAGGAACGTTTACGTGATACCACAGCGAGTAGTGAGGGACGACGATCCGGATCTCTATAGGATCAATACGATCAACGTGAATCCCAGCTTCGACCGACTGATCATCAGCGTCGGCTGGTCCCAGCTGTACTACGCGACGCTGTGGGGCCCGGACCTGCAGATAGACCCGGAGCCACAGAAACTGAAGATCATGGGCCAGCCGCTGCACCACGGTCCCATCAGCGGCCTTGCCACGTGCGCATGGAAGCCGACCTTTATGACGTGCGGCGAGCTCGACCGTAGCGTCCGCCTGTGGGACTTCGAAACCGAGAGCCTCATCATGCTAAAGCAATATGACGAGGATATATACAGCGTTGCGTTGCATCCGATGGGACTGTTTTGCCTGATCGGTTTCACCGACAAGTTGCGCTTCATGAGCATCCTGATTGACGATTTGCTACCGATGCACGAGATCGCCATCAGGAACTGTAAGACGGTCCGCTTCAGTTACAATGGCCACCTGTTCGCCGCGGTCAACGGCAACATCGTGCAGGTGTACACCACCGTTGGCTTCTACAATCCCTTCGTTCTCAAGGGACACACGGGCAAGGTGAAGGCTCTTCTCTGGTCGCAGACGGATCTGAAGCTGCTGAGCATGGGCGCGGAGGGTGCCATATATGAGTGGGACATGAACACCGGCATGCGATCTGGCGAGTTTATCTGGAAAGGTGCCCTTCGCGACATTGCACTCTCCTCGGACACGTCGTTTATCTATTGCATTGCGCAAGACGATTACATACGAGAAATCAAGGAGAATGAGGTATGTCTTTATATCTCGTTTTTTCTTTTGAAATAATGCAATCCTTTCTGAAATTGAAAAATCGTTTCTTATTAGATAGTACGAGAGTTTCGGTTGCTTGGCAGAGAAATGCAGCAAATGATCATGGGGAAAGATGACCTGATGTTGATCATAACTTCTCCTGGTGGTATAATCATCTCATTGAAAAGTCCACTTCAAACTCCGATAGAGTCGGCGGATTTCCACATACACTGCGTTGATATTACGCAGGTATTTCTTTTCCTCTAAATACATTGAGAAGAAAATAAGATGTACATTGAATTAAAACATATATAATTAAGATATGAAATCTTTTTAATCGCTTCCTCCTTTCTTCTTTCTTAGATCGCGTTCTCTTACAACGAAAATTGCCTAATCTCGGTTGCGAAGGACGGCAGTTTATGTATTTGGAAACTATTTTCTTCCGAGGGGAAAGTCATGAAGATAAGCCGAGATCTGCCGTACACGAACGAAGTGTTAATCGGTAAAAATGATTTAGAGGAGAAGATACATAGCATCAAGAATTTGACGGTGAGACTGAAAGAACTTGAAACCGAACATGCGTATAAGCTACGACAGATTGACGTTCAGCACAATGATAAATTGCGGGACGTACACCACGGCTATTGCGAGGCCATTAAGGAACTTCGGGACCAGATCGAGAAGCTACAGGAGGATCACATAAACGAGATTAACAACATGAACGTGGAAATCGTGAAGATGAAGGCGACTCATGAGGAGGCAATGCAACGCATGGAAAATAATTACGAGGCCAAGCTGATTACGGAATACGACAAGTATCAGGCGTTCGAGGAACGTAATAATGCCATGCGAGAGAATTACGAGATGCAATTAGAAAACCTTGAGAAACGTGACGCGGAAGAGCTGCAGAGAACCGTGACAAAATACGAAGCCTTGGTTTACGAGAAGAAGGTGCAACTAGAAGAAACGGTCGACGAGATGAAGTACAAGGAGCGCGTCCACGAGCGTCTAATGTCGCAGATAGAGGACGACGCGGACCATGAGATTCTCGAGATACGTACAAAGTACGAGAACCTCCTGTACGAGGAGAGACAGATCAACTTGAAGCTGAAGGGAGAGGCCGGGGTGATGCGGAATAAATTCATGGCCAGCCAGAGGGACGTGGACGATTTAAAGAGGCAAGTGCATCGGGTGCAGGGTGAGTATGCGCAGTTCAACAAGAATATACAGGATCTCGAGAAGCAGATAGGAGATCTGAAGAAGGAGATCGCCGAGAGAGACACTATCATTCAGAGCAAGGAGCAACAGATATACGATATGAAGCGAATGAATCAGGAATTGGAGAAGTTCAAGTTCGTGCTGAATTTCAAGATCGAGGAACTGAGGAGTCAGATAGAGCCGAGGGATCAGGAGATACAGGAGCTGAAGGACAGTATTCGGAATATGCAGGAAGAGCTCGCCAGTCTTCACAAGATCAATGAAAACTTGGAGTTGCAGCTACACGAGGTGCGGGATAAATTGCGTAGCGCGCGCCAAGAGATCGATCGCGAGGTGCACAAGAATAAGAGGTGTCAGCAGATGCTGCGAAAGATTCGCATCGACATTCTTGACGCTTCAGGACTCATACAAGAGCCGAACGCTCTGAAAACGGCGGTGACCAATTTATATCACAAGTACAGCGCGGACGATGAATTTCTACGTAGTCGAAAAGCGGAAGTCGATGCGCAGTGCGAGCTCATCAAGCAGAAGGATCGTCTGGAGAAGACTATCGCGTCCCTAAAAAAGCAGATGCTTCAGAAGACGTCCATCGATGACAAAGAATTGAAAATGACGGAGGAGAACAGCATGCTTATTGTGGAATTGAATGCATTGAGGGAAGAGTTGAAGGAAGCGCGAGAACACATTCTGTACATGGAGAGTCTACTGGGTTTAACACATAAAGATGTACAACCTGCAGAAGCGAGAAAAATTTTGGAGCAAACATATCATGGATACAATGAATTGCAGGAGAAATACACGAAGCAAATACAGGAATATCAGCAAGTTATTCTAGCACTGAAGGAAGATATCAGGCAACTATTGAACAAAGTTCCTTGCGAAGAGACGGAAGGAAAAAAAACATCATTTTGAATAAATTTGTGACATTTAATTGTTTTTTAGAGATTTAAATATTGTAAAGTTCTGACAAATTATTTCAGCACATTTTTTTACATATAGTAAAAATAATTTTGTATGTATATGTATATATATATTCCATCTATATTGTAATTAAATATGTAAGTATATGTATATTTATTCAGAGAAATAAGAACATTATATTTATAAGCTATATTATTTCATTATAGATAAGAAATAAACCCCATCCTAGATTTGTATTTGTATAAAAATAAAAAATTCAAACTAAACTGCGGATCTTTTTTTTGATTTTTTTCTAAAAATTGACACTAACATTTGGTCACATGCTTGCGACATTCTCTGTAACTGCTTAATAAGTATATTCATTACTTAATTTTAATATTTTTCAAAAAAATAAAAACAACAACAAAATAAGATTAACGTAGTATCGCGAGTTTACTGATATTATTCTATAAATAAACGTCCTTAGTTTAGAGAATGAACGGAATGATGGCTTTGCGGTTTTTCGGATAATGCGAGAACTCTTTCTTGTACGCTCTATGCTTGCCCAGTGCCCACACGGTCATTTGGTACGCACCGGCGAGCGTGAAAAGAGCAGCTGAAAATTAAAACGATTCATTATACAATAGCTTCGTTTGCATTCAATATTAAAGGTCAAACGTTCGCGCACATTGTTGATTTCAATCGCACGGACATACCTGGAAGACACGATGTCATTATGGTGAAGCCGATCCAACTGCCTATCTCGTACGTGTAATTGGGACAGGAGACGAGGTTGAAGAGCGCAGTAAAAGGATTGCTGGTCGGCATCGGGACTTTCCTCACTGTAGTGCCCGATGGTCTCAAATTCCTCAAAGCTACATGAATACTGAGATTGCCCAGCTCGCACAGCGTGAATATCGCTGCTCCAATGTGGAACTGGTATCTGGAGGGAGGCGTGTACAACGGATGATTCGTGTGATACGCCACGTACATAGCGAAGAGCCAGTAATAGGAGCAATTTTTGAATAAATTACGCAACGGCATTGTTGCGTGGCTGAAACGGTGGACAAATATGGTCTCCAAGAGACGCTTCGCATAATGCACCGACCAGGCAATTGCCGCACAGCTAAAAAAAAAACAGAAGTTGCTTGTGTACAGTACCACACAAGAATATACATATGTTACTTATATTTATAGATCATAATTTAAATATTGTATAATTAATTAGAATGACTTACCTAGTTACATAGTGAAAACTACTGGTCTCCACGTGTCCATAGAACAGCCAAGGGCGCTGGTACAGCCAGAGATACACCACTAGAGGTCCCGCATACTCCACCAGGAACACAGTCTTCCAACCGATCTGCGGGCCGAGATCCTTGAAATACAACTTTCCACCTGCTTTCAGCGAGAGGGACTTAATCGTCTCCGAGTCGGACAGGGACTTTCCCTTGGGTTCCAATCTCAAGGTTTGTCTCTGAACATACGGCGCCTTCCACGAATCGTACAACTGCTGCTTCACCTCCCCTATTGTGGTGCTCGGATTTACCTGCAATCAAGACGCGTTCCAAGTTTAGCCACAAGCTCTTCGCGCGATTCAGGGGTCATAAATCAATCATTATATTCTAATTAAACGCTAATGCCTATTTCTATCGATGTAGATTAACTTTAATCTTGGTTTAACTTATTTTCTATCTTTCTCCAATTCTAAGAATTGGAAAAAGATACAAGATAAGTGTTAATTAATCTACATTGGTAGAAATGAACATAAATCGAATATCCTGGCTTTGCGGTTGAGTCAAGGTTCGTTAATTGCCTGCTCGCGTCTCAACTCACATTCACGTTGGCCATCAGCTTCGACGACTTCGCCGTTAGGATCTCGATCTGAAAAGGGAAGAAAAAGAGAAATAAACATTCGAGTTTACGAATCCCTCGCGCGACGGCGATTCCCCGCGAATTCTTACCTCCATCTTCGTCAATGTAGACAATTCACACGCGTAGAGAACACCGTCCAATTGTCGAGTGCCGTGTTGTCCTTTAGACTCTCTCGCTGCCGTGCGTTGCTCCCGCCCCGGTCCCGCCGGTCCCGGTCTCGCCGACCGCGGCCAACTTCAGGCGGTTGGCGCCACGCGGCGCCGCGCTCAACGGTCACGTGATCCCCGCGCGGCGTCGCATCATTTTCGATGAGCGTCTTCTCTCCGTCGGGGTCTCTTCCGAAAAATTCGATAAGCGAGACGAGGCGATAACTCGCGTGTCGTAATAAAAAGAAAAAAAAAATAATAATATAAACGGTGATCGGTCAAATCGGGCGCCGTTCGCGATTATCGCCGGTTTGTATATAATTTGCGATTTCGTGTCCGCGCGTCGCGCAAAACGATTCTCGACGCATGCATTCGAAATTTGCATAGCGTATGCATAATTTTTGTCGCGGAATGACGCGACTGTTCCACGTAGGCGCGCAAATGGAAGGTGTAGAGAAAAAACAATGGCGCGAGCAAATATTTCTTCTGCGTTTAATCGTTCAACTTCCTTTCGCCGTGGCGTTGATACTCTTATATAATCATACAGCATTACACAACGCAATATCTAAAAATTATGTATATATATGTATAATAATATATATCGTGTTCTTAATACATATTTTATCAATATCATGATAAAGATTTATCGACTTACGTCATACTTTGCGACAAAACAAAAAGCATCGCTAATTAATTTTTGACCTGCGGACCTCGCGTTCAAATCTTTTTTTAGATACATGGGGTGCGTTCCTCTGGTGAAAATAAAATTTGGAGCGTAAGTCGAATGTAAGGAAAGGGTAATAGAAACGTGAACAAAACGTCTAGGAAGCGAAAATTGAAACACCGGAGCGTAAAAGAGTAAAAAAATTTTAACGCTTCTTTTACGCTCCGATGTTTCAATTTTCGCTTCCTAGACGTTTTGTTCACGCTTCTATCACCCTTCGCTTACATTCTATCTACGATCCAAATTTTATTTTCACCAGGGGCGGTGAGACACTATTAGCGCTATCAACAATAGTTTATTTTCACTAAAAATAGAATAAAAATAGGCTGATGTTGATAGCTCTAATAGCGTCTCTCCGAACTCACCAATGGTGTAATACGTAAGAATTTTGGGTCCGGTATTTGTTACGAAAAAGTATTTAATACGAATTTCTTCTGTGAGTGGAAATTGTAGATATTTTTTATCTGGTCTTGAAATACTGCTTAACTTTGTATCGCGGTATCTCGTTACAGAATATATCGCGGAATATACAACAAAAATTCAGAGTCATCCGATTGATTTACTTAATTCATAATATCGCACGAAAACCTTTGGACTGCCGTGCGTGAACACTGTTTACACGTTTTTAAATCAATGGAAAGTTATAATTGCGCTGTATCAGCGTCCAAGGTCTTAGTTCTTTCCAACATATCTTCCTGGAATAAATCAAGGCTTGGATGCGGTCTAATAAGTAAATCAGAACTGTCTAACAATGCAACAGCAAAAAGAAAATCGTCTGTAAGATTCGGTTTTAAATCAAAACCTTTTCAAGAATTTAACTTGCTCATAGCTGCGTATTGAATAACGCACGAGTTCCTTCTTCCTTGCTTCTTCAATTTATCCTGACACCTGGTCTCTGCCGAGATTTAATACGCCAAATAGCAATATCTTATGCCCCCTTAGGAGCAAGGTTGCATCAACGACAACCTTAAAAAATTTCCTTTACGACGAAACACGTCCGAATATGCTCGTCACTAATGGCGATCTTCACACAACGAGTTAGCGAGTTACCTGTTTTATACTGGCGGGTAAACATTCTAAGTTTTCTAAAATTTTATAATTAACAATACGAGAATTAACTTTATCGACAGTAAATAATGGCGCTGCTTCCATAATTTTATTATTTACCACGCGCGAAGGCTCAGTTCGCACTTTCCTATATCCCTCACAGATGGCGCATCGTGTCACATTATCATTTCGCAAATTATATTTTCGAATTTCTATGAATTCCAAACTACAATATAAAAACACCCAATTATATGTTGAAAATTAAATTAAGCTAAATTAAATCGAGAGTGGAATTGATCCTTGCCCGTTAATAAAAAATAAATCGAAATTGGAATGCACGAGGGATGAAAAAAAGAGCCACGAATTTCTCACAGAAATTTCGCGATTACATTTTAAGACCGTTCCAATATCATTTAACATGTAAACGTCTATCCTGAAAAAAATTTGTATTAATTATTATTTCAACAATATATGATAAAATCTCCTCGACAATAAAATCGACGCAAATAATACGGCAGGAAATAGTGATATCGTTATAAACAGGTATGGATCATAATATAATAAATATCAGAGAGATCAGAGTAGAGTCTCGGATCGATCTCGCCGTTAACGTCACGCCGTGAAATAAATAATACGGCCCAAGTAGCCGCGATAGCCCCCCTCTTAAATCACTCCTGTGGCTTTCCTGTATTGACCGAAGTGCTCTAGATACTGCTGTATCGTGTCCATCGGCTGATAAATGTCGTTCATTCGATTCTGCAAGGTTTAAAAGAAAAAAAAAAGAGAGAATTTAATTTTACATGCGAAGATAAACGCTTCTTTCGCAAGATTACTCAAATTTCTTATACGTAGCTCCCAGCGAGTATTCACCTGTAGATACTGGGGCGCTTGATTGGACACGGCGGAGCCCAGGAATCCCTGCAGAAACTCGCGCATGAGTTCCCACGCGTTCGCCGGCACGACGCACGGTCTGTACTCGACCTGGGGATCCAAATTAAAATTAGTAAAAAAAAAACAAGAGAAATCGCAGGATTACATCTCGCTACAGCACGCTATCAGATCGTGCATGTCGAATCGGCGCGCGATATCGCTAATGCTTATCAGGGGGGAAACGACGACAGACGCTCGCGGCGGGAACGCTCGTTCCGGCCGCGAGCGGGATTTTACGACCCCGAAGACGGAACATCCGCGACATGGACCTCGTACGTCTCTCGCGTAATCCGGCTTACGACCATGTGTGTGTGTATGTGTGTGTGTCGACGCGGAGGAGAGTCGTGGGAGGAAACGGAATGGTTGTGTAATCAGGAACCACCGACAAAGAGCCTCGACGTCCAGCGCCGATGGAGAGCGACGTGGCGCTTATGATAATCCGCTTGAAACCGTCGTACGAATAATCCATAAGTAAGCAGAGACGGTGACAGACGCTCGTTCTCGTCATCTCCGAGCGAGTGACGAGTCTGAGACGCGAGGAGATTCCCCATTCAGATGGAAACGTCAATCCCGAAAAATGTGAAAAATTCGGTTTCGCGCACACACGTCGCTCGATACTGTCGGTTGTGCTCGGGACGAGAGATCGCGTCTGGATGTGTCAGGATCGGATGGGAATATGTACGGCGATATCGATGTCGGTCTCTCCCGCGTACGTCCTGTTTTCAATTCTCTCTTCGCTTCTCGTTTCCGTCGCGCACGGCCTTACCAGTTCCCCCGGCTCGGGTTAAGGAAGCTCGGCTAAAAGTTAATATCGCTCTCGCTGCGAAATTGGTACTTCGCCCGAGCAATACGATAAGCGGAATGAAGCCGGAAAAATGGGAACGGGAAGATTCACCGAAAGGGAGAGAGAGAAAGAGAAACAGCTGTTATTCTTCGGCTCGGACAAAAATTTGCTCGATAATTTTAAATCTAAAATCCAATTTCACGAATTTGCTCCAACGATAAACTTCTCGCGCGATCGTTATTCTCTACATTTTCTGGAGGGCAAGTAATATTGATTCATAATATAAAGCGGCAATATTACACGCGGATATTTACACGAATGTGCGTCGTGTGTGTCGCCCAAGATTGCAATTTTTCTCGGAAATAAATTAAAGGTACATCTGTGTGATTTCTTTTGCATCACAGTTATTGTCTCTCTAAAAATGAATCAGTGTATAGCTACTAAATCAAATTGTGATAAATATACTACTGGTAATTAGTGGCTAGTCGCTGAATTTTCTTGTGAATTTTATTTTTCTCTGCTTGATCCAATAGAATTATAGTGATGTTCAATCGCGCAGCGTCAATAATCACTGTTTATCAGTGAAAAATGAATTCACTGACAAAATCAGTCAAATTTCCACTAATTCATTTTTAGAGAATTGACTCACTCACGCGGCCGAGCTTCTCAGATGAGGCTTCGAATTCCCGAGATTATTCCGGACCCAGCGACGCGAATTAAACGAAAATCCACGGAATTCGCTAGCAATTCGACCACGCGCAGTCACATAGCGGTTCGAAATCACGGACGAAATGGCATTATTCCGAGCCATACCGACGGACAATTCAACCGGAGGTACAGTGACTCTCGACCCGAAGCGAAAAATTGCGATTGCGGATCCGCGAATCGGATCGGGGGTGCGTTTGTCACGCGCGTTACAAGACCTGGTCCACTGCGCGTGCTGAAAAAAAAACCGATAATGAAAAGTTTTTCTGGGTCATCGGGGATGTTTGCGCGATGTATGTTCAACGCTGCGCTGATAAGTGATTGCAGTCAAGTGCGCGGCGTAATAAGAGGGCGGAAGGAAGGAAGCGTTCGCCGTTGCAGGAAGCCACTCCGAAGAAAAGTGTTCGGGGGAGCGTTCAACGAGAGAAACCAGGAGGGAGCGAAGATTTAACGCAAGTCTCGCACGCGCGCGCGAGGGTTTCTCCATTGAAATTAATGGTAGAGAGTCGGGGGTTATCGTGACGTATTTGACGTCGCGGTCGCTGTACAAACGGCGCAGTTATCGATACGAATGGCTACTGCTGGAGCATTTAAAGCCCGCCGTGTCGCTGAATGTGTATACAGGGTACACACGCGAGCGTGCGGTGTACGTACCGCCGCACGGCCGGATGAATCTGGCCAGGGGAGGGAGGAGTGCGGAAGATATACCGGAAGCCGTATCGTCGAGGAAACGCCGCGGAGCCTGGGCGAGATCGTCGATGCGAAAAAAAAAGAGAAGGAACCAGCTCGGGATTTCCTTCTCGATTCTTCAGAGCCGACCGTGAAAAGTGACGGGCGCGTTTATTTCAAGGGATGAAGAAATGGCCCGGAGAAATATTCATTCAACTGCAACCTATTACGATTTATGCGATAAACTCGGCGCGTTAAGCCGTTCAGAGACTGGAGCTAAAACTCATGCGAACTCGCGGATTAATAATTCGCAAGCCGATTACGTTATTAGTTGAACAAGCGATATTAATCGAACGAAAAAGCGATAATTTTAAAACCGCGCGCTGTATAAGCGAGATCATGATTCTGTGTCAAACGTAGCCCGCCCTCGGGGCATCGGCAAGCGAATACAATTCGTAATGACGTTCCGCGTATGTATCTTGCATGTTTACAGATGCGCGATAGTGCATCCGAGAGCGGCGTGCGATAGCACGTGCTCGTGTGTGCGTGAAATACGTTGGCACAGTGATGCGTGCCGAAACCTTTGCGCGTGTCTGTAATCTCGGTCCCTACACAAAAACGATCTTCAATCCGACTGTGATTATAATTCACTCGTTAATTATGAAGCATCGTCACTGCGCAGTATATCGTGGTGTATTAATTATAAAATTATTAGGACTTGTATTAATTATAAAATTAATACAAAAATCCTTTTATATCAGTTTGTCTGTCTACAAAAGAGATTTATTGTATTGCATTATATTAAAAGAATTATTATTGCTTGGAATAAGGAAAGAATGCATTTATATAAAAATGATCAAAATATCATAATTTTAATATTGTTAAAATAAAAATCGTGATTTAAAATAATTTTTAAAGATGAGTAATTTTTCCCTACGATTTCCGACTCTCCAATTTAATATACGAAAGGACACGCGTAAAGTCGAATGGAAATGATGCATCATTGATGGGGCGATTTATATTGTCCGGCATCCGGACTTAATTACGCGATTATTCCCGTGCACTCCTGATCAGCAGCTGTATGGTCGGCGGCATGAAATATCTCGGGCGTGCCGAGTTTGACACGCGAGACACGTATTCGCCATGCAGCGCGACGAGGACGCGAGGGGTGCGTGGCGTCCACGTTCCCCCAGAGAGCATATCTGTAACCGGCGTATGTACACAAGCGATTTGCGCGCGTCCCGCGGAAGAGGGAGAGGGAGGCAGAGCTTGCTCTCGTGGCCGAGTTATCAATCGATAATATACGCTCGTCGCGTGACTGGCAGAAGGGACACCGGAAACAGCAGAGGTCCAGCCCGAGGTGTCTTTTCCCGAATTTCTCTTACGGAGTCGCAAGATTCAGAAAGTCGATTCGTTCGTTTCGCTCGCGAATTCGAACGAGGACAATCTATGTTTTTGTGACGACCAAAGGGAAGCGAAAGGACGGTCGCGAAAAGCGATATCCCGAATGAACTTTTATGAGAAAAGGGTGGAAATGAAACAGATTTTTTTTTTAAGCACGAGGGAATTTTCATAAGAGAATCGAGGCTGGATTAAAAGTGGAAATGACGGTTCGCCCAGAGGGTCGAAAGGAAAAATATCACTTTAAAGAGTTGGAAGTCTACGCGGATCAAAAGCAGAGCGGATAGACCGACGATTTTTCGACGTCGCTCTCGGCGAGTTCCTTCCCTTTTCGAGAGAAATATGGAGTGCCACTCACCTCTACCAGAACGCCTTTGAAATTCTGACTCATCGTCACGCTGCCCAATTTGACGCAAAAGTCGCCGATCTCGAATCGCGGTCCCTTGGACTCGATCTTCGTTTGCTTCTTACTAGTGTAGATGTTCGTCATTTTTAACATCAGTAAATCGAACAGGCCGTCCGCTATCAATGGCACCACCTTGCTGCCCGACTCGAGAAGAGCGAACACCGAGGCAGGTTGCTCCGAATTGTGCAGCACATGCACGGTCCTTTGAACGCCTGCAAAATCACAGAAGCATCATGTTTAAGTACAAATTTTATTCAACGGCGTATTTATCGTATAAGAAAGAAATAATAAGTATTAGAATTAAATCGATTGAGTAATTAAGCCTTTATTATCATTATCGTTAGGATCTTCATTTAAAATAATTAAATGAAGTTTAAGATTAATAAATTATTATTATCAATATATTTATAACTCTCAGATTCTGCTTTTATTTGGTGCAACTACACCAAACGCGGTCGATCCTGCATTTATACAGGCGGTAAGCAGCATCTATACGCGCCAACGGCAATTAGCGTCTCGTTCTCTAATTCGGGCTTCTGTGCAGCGACGAGCAAGAGGATCGCAGAGTCGAAAGGCAACCACGCGAGAAACTGAGGCCTTTGGCGGTGCGTACATTATCTCTTCTCGGTGGAAGCTCATATGCGAGAGTATATTGCGATCGCGTGGTGAAGTCGGGCGCAACTTAAACTTCAACCCCTCTCGTTGAAGTTACATCGCGCGGTTGTTACGCGCCGTCGACTTGAATCCGCGCGCGGTACGTCTGTCGAGGTACGTCTGTCGAGATTGTCGGTGCGAGATCGGCCTCATATAGCGTGAGTAATAATAATCCTGATTAATAACCGCGCCGGCAGGTAATTCCGCGACTTGTCGCGGACTGCGGAGGTAAACTCGTTCGTCGCTTGCAATTGGAAAAAAAAGGAGGAAACCCGTCGCTGGGATTGTTATGCCATTACACGTCCATTGTTCATCTGCAAAGCAGAAACACGCGACGAGCTTAAATTTACGACGTGTGAAACTCTTCTGAATATTCATAATTCGGCCACTACCGCCCCGCTCGGCCCGCGTCTCGTCCGCGTAATGGCAGGGTACCGGCTGTAGGCCCTAACGTATGAATAATTTATCTGTTAAATTATAACGCGCCCTTTTAGCGCAACACGTCCAAATGACACGATTTTTCATCCGCGGAGCGAACAACCGCCGACAGTTTTATGCGCTCTAATTTCGGGTTGCCGGTCAATGTATTTATCGCTCTGGTAATACCCGATCTAATCCTGCTTGGAAATCATTTCGCGTCTATAACGTCAAAATCCGGAGCCATCAAAATCACCGACGTATCAAATGAAATAATTATAATTCCACCAATCAGCGCTGCTAGTTGGCATTTACGATGTTTCGGAAAATTGTTACCGGACGCTCGAAGAGACTGCGTCGATCAAATACTATTTCGGATCTCCCGGCATTACGCCCGCGTCCATGTAACGCAAATAATTTGGCCAGCGAGGACGAAACGTGCCGGTTGAAGCTCGGCGCACTCTAAGCAGCTTTACGCGCGTTCCGATATACGTGCGGCTTCTGCAAAACGGCGAACGTATATATCTCGTTCGTGCTCGAACGGCCGCAGATTAACGAACGACCGGATTGCACTCTCTCTCCCTCTCGCCCTTTCTCTCCCTCCGTTGTCGGATCTTCCATCTCCTACTCCTCCTCCTTACCCCCTTCGCTGCAATTTGCACCAACGATCGTACGGTATCGTGACGCGCCGCATGCCGCATACCGCATCGTCTGCATCGCACGTTATGCGGCGCCGTTACGCGGACGCACCGCAGGTGCCGCAAACGCGGATCCCGCCGTTGTCTGTGTACGCGAGAAAAAGGGGGAAGGAAAGACCAACGAACAAGATATCCTTTCTACCCGGCGACTCCTAGGTCAGATCGATTTTTTTCCCCTCCCATCCGCGAGAACGTCGCGGTGCCTAGTTCTTGAATGATTAACGGTTCGGAATAATGGGCGGCTGATTAATTGAGCCTCGAAAGAGAAAGGAAACGGGTGGCAAAGATCCTCGGTTAATTTCAGACGGCTTTTAACTGGGTGGAATTTCAACTTGAAGCTTCGCACGATTGCGACAATATATATATTACGTAATTGAAAAGACGTGACAAATGATAATGTCGCCTCGACATTCTGAGAGAAAATCCCTTTTACATCAGTTCGAGAAGCTGCGAAATTATGAGACGTCGATTATGATTATGTACATTTTCATGTATCAAATTGCAAACTAATTTCTCTCTCTCTCTCTCCTCTCCCGTTATTTTTAACGCACGAGTTACTCGGTTTAAAATTATTGCTAAAATTCCGGATTATCCGCCATGCGTTGCATTCATCATTCGGGCATAATGCGATCGCGCATCATCGTCAAACGCATTACTTTGATTTCGCCAGTAATGCGACGCGTGTCAATTATCAGGCAGCGATACCGAGAGCAGGTAATTCCTTTGTTATCCGATTATAGCTATAGCATTGATTAGTCGGCCATCGAAATGCAGTATTTCGCTAATTCGTCCGACGCGACGCGAGAATTTGATGCTGACGAAATTTTCGCATTGCGCATCCGCCGCCTGGTCGCACTTTAATACAGACAAGCGCCCTAAATTATATACAATACGTTATAAAAGGACGTTCAAGCGTGTGCTTACGCGAACGTAAATGTAAAAGTATAAGATGGATCGCTCTTAATACAAGATAGATATGTTAATCATATAGACTCAGCCAACTAATTATCGCGTCATTTTTTTTTCGTCACGTTTGGCTTCGATGATCGATGTTACCACGGCGAGAGGTGCGATAAAACGTTCGCTCGTTTATAAACGTAAATTTTTCAGAAATCTCGCGTTGCGTCAGACTAGTGGTTTCGTTTTCCCCACCAGACGTCGGGCGACGGTGTCTCGTCGCTGCGACGCGTGTCCGCGGCGCTACGGCAATTAATTACTCTCATCGAGCCGCTCACGCTGCAGGTTGCATCTGCTTTGTCGCCCCGGCATCCGTGCCGCTGGTCCAATTTCCAAGCTGCTAGCGTCCCGCCGGAACCGCGTCCCGCTCGCACGTAGGGGGAGAGAAATGTTATTGATGAAGCATTACTATATAAAGCGCCGCATTATTCGCGCGATAAATCAAACGTAATTTCGGACGCGCCGCAAAATATACGTCGGACGGGTTGCACGCTGTACAATGACTCCGGGGGAGCCTTATAATTAAAACAAGAGCGCGGAGAATTTGCGGCTAGAGGAGGAGATGAATTTCGCAATTATTCAGCATCCGGTTGGTGCGACGGGAATATTTCAAAATGTGTTACTCTGCGATAGGACGAATTATTCTGGACACAAAATGTTTCGAATCGCGTTCGAAATATTATTTTTTTATCTGTGGAAATATTAGATTTTTAATTGTCAGATCAATCTTCTCGAGACTTTACACGTATTCTTTTGAGGAATTTTAAGTGTAACCTAGATAACACATAATTTATTTTTTAATGAGTCCCTCTGACGTATACAAATTTCAAAGAGATTTGCTGCTCTCTCTGGATGGTAAGTTTCTTAGTTTATCCACACCAGAGAGAGAGAGAGAGAGAGAGAGAGAAAATAAAATAAATATCTGCGTAATAAATTTGTTAATTAATACGAGGTCAATATTTAACGTTAAACTCGACGTTAAACGTGACGCTTCGGCATTTCACAACAGGTGTTTTCATCACGTTCGATTAATACGTTTAAGTTACAGCGCGACTAGTGGCCGGCCGATATTTGAAAAAGCGTTCAATGTGAACGGAATAACTTGATGCGGTATTAAAGCAAATGGGCGACGGGGAAGGATCGAGGGAGAGATCACTTTCTTCCCTCTTTTCCTGTTGCCGGAAAGGGAAGGAGATTCGCGATCGCTTTATTAAAAGTTCCAGACCGCTATCCGGCGCTCGTGCGACGAACGATCCACCACCCAATGAAAGTTCATAAAGCCGGCGTCTTGTAGCCACCGGCGGGCGAAAAACGGAGGTGAAATCGCGTCCTAGCCACGCCCGCGAATCCCATGCATCTCCAGTGTCTCGCGTATTATTAATAGATCAAGGTGAAACAGATGAGCTGATAATCGAAGGCCTATCTTGTCGGGTTTGTCGATTCGGATGTATCGAGAATGTTGGTATCTGCGAATGAATTTCTAGTCGAATCGCATCTGATACGTCTGAATCGAAAGCGGTCGAATCGAAGCGTGACATTGTTACGCGAGAGCGCGATTCTCTCTCTTGCTGCACGACGAGATGCAGTGACGCGTGCGAAGCGGTATATCATGACAAATTGACGTTCGAACGGGTCTGTCGGAGGCGCGAGAACGAGATTCTCGATTAGCCTCAGCCGCGCGGGGATTCTTTCGGTGAGAAGAATTTCGTGACGTGGTCGGGCCGGCTCGATAAAGAAAAAGAAAAAAAAAGAGGAGAGAATAGACGGTCACGAGCGTGGCCCACCCTTTTTCGATTCCGGCCCTCAACCCCCTCCCGTAGTTTGTGACGTAAACAACTTGGAGCATCACGAAGCGCCATTGTATTTCGGACCCCCAGGGTATTTCGATCCACCGGTATATCCACCCCAATTCCAAAACGTGGAGCCCAGCGGGAGACTCCGGGGGGGGG